>JAQZBX010002959.1:0-13411 GCA_029593785.1 Cabassous unicinctus
ACGGGTAAGGTCTAGCAGCCATTCAGCATGGTCCTAACCTAAGACAGGCACAGTCCCCCCCTCTCCATACCATTCGCTTAATTGATTGCAGTCTACAATGTTTTGTTTTTAAACCAAAAGGGAGGAGATGTTGGGGGCGATGTTGTATGAATATAACTATCATGGCCATCTCTCCTTCTCCTTCTTTGTCTTCTCCTTCCCCTTCTCCCTAAGTTCGCGCCACAAAGTTCCCGCGTGTGGGAATAGTCACCACGCCTAGCAATTCAAATTATCCAATCATGTATCAACACCTAAACCTTAAGGCATTTCCCTTTTCCCTCCCCTTTCCCTGCTTATAAAAGAGTTGATTGTAACCCGCACGGCAGAAGAAGCCGCAGAGAAGCCATGTTAGCAGAATAAAGAGCACAGTTTTTTGTTTTGTCCATGTCTTTGTCTCAATCCTTCGCTGGATAGCTCGGAGTCTCCGTTGACTTGTCCCGCGGGCTGGGACAGAGGGGATCCTTAAATGAAATATCAGGACTATAATTTTATTATAATTTAAACTCCTCACTCTTTATTTCTTTTTCCCCAATAATGCACACATACATTCATGAAAGAATAATTGCATGTGCAAAAATGGGATACCAGGAAAATTAGAACCTCTTTAGAATGTACCACTTACAAATCCCCTTCCCTTCCCTTCCCTTCTTCTTACAGTTTCCAATTCCATTCCCTGATTTCTCATTATCAGAATACTTTCTCTCTCACACACCCATAGCTAGTTGCACACATACACAGAACCAAAGAAGCACATATTCAACTGCTTCAAGGAATTCAATTTTTATAAGGTTCCAAAGGATTTAGAACAATGTTCAATGGATGAATCTGATGCATATTTTTGGGCTCATGGTTTTCCCTCTCCATAGAAGAAATTTATCAATTGCAGTAAAAACAATTGAAAGTAATCTCAATATTTTTCAAAACATTATTGTATATAGTTCAAGAAGGCTCAATTACGTTGCATATTCTAAAATAGAATCATATAAATGACCAAAATGGTGCACCATTAAATTGTAATATTATATCCTTTCCAATATAAAACATACAGATAGAAATAAAACTTTGTAAATGAAATTCAGTTATTCTGAGATTTAAGGTTTTAGACATGTCATACTTCAGCCATGTTTTCTGCTCTGTAATTCAACTTTCCTAAGTTTAATTAACCTCATTTGCAACATCTAGAACTATTAACTTTAGAAGCTGTTACCAATAAGTGATTGTGATGGTTAAGATAATGTGTCAACTCAGACAGGAAATTGTGCCCAGTTGTTTGGTCAAGCAAATACTGGGCTGATTGTAATACAGGGACATTTATGGTTTTGGTCATCAGTGAATTTATCACATAGATGGCTGATTACATCTGTGATCAACCAATGAGATTGCCATCAGAAATGGGTAACATTTCATCCAATCAGTTGAATGCATTAAAAGGAAAAGTGATTTCAGCATTCAGAGAGAATTTCCCAGCTCATCTTTGGACAGCCAACATCTTCTGGAAACTCATAAGTGATCTTCATTGGACTTTCATTGGAGCCCCTGGTTTGCAACCTGCCTGTGTTACCTGGACATGTGCATCCTCACAGTCACATGAGACACTCTAATAAATTCTCATACTATTTACATATATCTCCTGTTGATTGTGTTTCCCTAGAGAACCCTAAGTAATAGAGTAATGTTGGTTCCTTTATAATTCAAGAAATTTATGTGTTTTTATGAAAATTTTTATGATTTCTCTAACTCATCATCACTTGTAATAAAATATTTTTAATTCTAAGATTTTATTGCTTATTATTCAGTTCATTTATATGAAAAATATTCCAAATGTTTTTACTTTTCTTTAACACAAAAGAAATTTGTTCTTAAAAGAAATAAGAAACTGCTAATTATTATTGAGCATTTGTTTTCATCTCTTTTTTTCCTTAGCATTGGACAACATTTATTAACTATCTTTTATGAAATGAAATGTTACTTTTGTCTATTTTCATACTTTTTCTTTTTCTAATTTCCCCTTCATTTTTTCACTTGTATTTTGATAGCACTCTTTTCCAGAATATATACAGTTATCAGTCAATGTTTTGGCTTTGTTCAGTTGCTTTAAAACAATTAACTTTTCAAAATTAATGAAACATTTTACTTATCAAATTAACTAGGCTTTGTTAAGGTCAATATCTTCATCAGTGTGAGGTGAAATTAAATATAGTCTTGTTTACAAAACCTGTGACCATTACAAAGCTGAGAAAGTAAGCAAACAAGATGGAAGGAATGAAGGAATCAAGACTGAAGAATCACATGGATGCAAGTAATAAACTAAAAAATAATAAGATGATATTATTTAGATATTATTTAAAGATGAAGTGCTGTATTTAGATTGAAAAGAAAGTATATGAATGGTTCACTATTAACATGTAAAAATAATTTTGGACTTAATTTGCAAAATGTCAGGTAACATGCACAAAATAATTATCACATTAGGATAAGTCATGCATTCTGCAACCAGTAAAAAGATAAGGCTAGGGCTAAGGTTAACTGAAGTCATAATCCCACTGACTTCACACTGACCAAATAAATTAGAGTCAACGTGGTTTAGAGAACAACGACAAAAAACATTACATCAGAAGATAGTACCCCAGGGTATTGGTATCTGGAAAAATGCCTTAAACAGTGGGGTTCCTGAAGGCTCCAGAGACATCTAGAGGTGATAGGCAGGGTAGACAATCCAAGGAATTCTGTACCCTGTTAATGTGCTTTACTTTGGAATATAAGGTCCCAATGTAAAAGAGTTAAACTCATTTATAATTTCCCTAAACATGGCTCTACAAAACTTAAGTATCATTCATAATTTCCCTACAAATGGCTCTACACATGATTTAAGCCTTCAGTCTGTTCATATGCTGGTTGAGTCCTGAATCTCAGCAGAGTTGCAAGACCTTCTCACAAGTTCATTGGATTCATCCAGAACAACTAACAAAAGGGTGATGTTGGACAGCTCCCATCCCAGGAAGTAGAGCGTGTCTGCATCTGCAAGCAATACAGTTCAATCCATCTGCCCCATGGAATCTAAACACTCTCTCATTTGGAGACAGGGAGGGCATCACCATTCCAAAATCCTCAAGATTGAAGAATGAAGAAACATAAGGGGAGAATGCAACTATGGACTAAAGTTGACTTATGGTTATTCTAGCATTGGAAGAACTTGAACATTGATTTAAAGGCAGTGGCCATCAGAGTTTCCGAGGGGAAGGAGAGGGAAGAATAGGTGCAACATGGAGGCATTTTGGGGATATTGGAATTGTCCTACATGACACTGTAATGAAGGATATAGGCCATTGTACATTTTGTCAAAACTTATAAAATTGTGCATGGCAAAGTGTAAGCTACAATGTAAACTATAGTCCATTGTTAGTAGCCATGCTTCAATGTGTGTTCATTAATTGTAACAAATGTACCACTCTAATGAACAAAGGTAATGGGGGAAAGTGTAGGAGGGGGAGGAAGTCTGGTATATGGGAACCTTTTATATATTTTTGATATAACATTTATGTAATCTAAAACATCTTTAAAAATAAAAATATATTTCTAGAAAATAAAATACAAATAGTCTTGTTGATGTGAGAATATTTCATCTCAAGAGTAGGATACATGAAGTATTTCATAGCTGTATTGGAAACTTAGAATGGATATAAAAAGAATGTGTGACATCAGAAAGCAAATGCAGTAAATTGTGCTAAACTTTGATATAATTTACTGTTTTGCCTGATAGTTGATCTGTACTACCTTAAGATTCACTCTACATTTTTTAAAAATTTAATGCTGTTGCAAATATGCTGCATATATAATTCACCATCTCAGAATCTTTTAATCAGAGGAATCCTTGATCTACTTCAGCCACTTAATAAAAATTTTTGCCCCTGGCTTTGTTCTAAAGTATGATATGATGAATATTGACCATGGAATTTTGAGGTTTTGCAAACTGTGATCAACTTGGTTAAGATAATATGTCAAAATTCATTCAAGATTTTAAATCAGGTTTCATCCAATCCCTCAGCCCTTTGAAATTGTGTGATCATTTCAACTGTGTGTATTATATAAAAAAAGGAAATTAATAAAATGTAACTTAGTTTGTATTGAGTGAATGTTAAAATTTATTAACATACTGAAAAGAGACGGAACAATAAGTTTAAAAAGTGCTGATTCAGAGAGAACATGGGCATGGAATGCTTATATAAGCAGAATGCAAAAATGTGAGAAACATACTGAAGTTTTATTTCACAAATGAAAATCATCCTGCCTAAATACATTTCAGAAGGCTGTGTGTTAGAATCATCTGAGGTGCGAGATACGGGTAACCATTAGTCAGAAAGACAACATTTTTAAAGGACAAATGATAAAGATATATTGATGACTGATTGTAATGATGTACTTTTATCTCCCAATAATAGTGCCTAATAGAGCCAACTGATGTGGACTTAGGAAACAGTAAAAATAAATATCAGATATAGAGCAACATGAAACACATCTTATATTTAAATACACCATTGCAGGTGATTTTTTTCCAAACTGTAAACAAAACTGCAAAATAAAATTTGCCTCTTCCTTAATTTTATATTATTCTTTTCATAGTTCACACATATTACATTTTTCCCTGGGGATAAGGCTGATGTCTTCATATGAGACTCATTAGAATTAGATATTAAATGTTGATAGGAACAGACAAACATAATATATTAGATCTGAAAAAACACAAAGGATTTTGAAACACTGGTAGGCTACTGGGAGGTTTGATACCAAATTGGAGTCACTACAAACAGATTATCCAAACGATTATTTTTAGTGCAAGTTTAACAAATGTTTATGATTTATATCTTCACTGGTTTCAGTTTCTCCTATCAAAAGTTCAGTCTGTGATTCCAAGCTCAGTGTAAATACCAACATTTTCCAAGTACTTGATCTTTATAGCATTATTGAGCCAACTTACTGTATTGATTCAAGTTTATTTCTGATATTTCATCATAGGATTCATAAATGTAATAAAGGATTAAGTCACAATATACGTAGTGATGCATTTGCATATTGCTACATATTTTGGGAAATATAATTACTGAAATATTTTAAACAAACTGTACATTAGTTAACATCAACTATATTTGGGTTAATTAGACATAAGCAACTAAAACAGCTTTATAAATACCACTCCACTAATTTCTATATGAGTTCTTAAAAAAATTATATCACTGTCTTGCTTGCAGAAGGATAAATAACTGTTTCTGTTCCATGCTTTTCTTTTTCTTCTTGATTAATCAAAAGAAAATATGTATGGGGATATCCATTACTTATATAACCATTAACTTCTCAATTTTCATTGCATAGATTCTTAACAGAAAATGTTTTAAAACATTAAAAAGTAATGATTTTCCTTAACAGTACAGTGAAATAATTACATGTGCTCATATATTTATTTTTTTGTTAAGATTTATTTAATAACCTCATATATTTATATATTTCTCATATATTCATATATTTCTCTTCAATTGCACCACTGATAAACATTTTCTATTACTCTTCTGCACAGCTAAGTGCTCCACCCATATATGGGAATCTAAGGCAGCCACTAAAGACACAAATAGCACCCAGACACTCAAAAAGTTAGACATACAGGGAAACTTTCTCCACCTACTCAACACCATATTTGAAGACTCACAGCTAATATAATGCTCAATTCTGAAAAATGTAAAGCTTTCCACCTAAAAACAGGAACAAGTAAATGATAACAGATATTAACACTATTGTTTAACATTGTACTTCAGGGTCTAGACAGAGAACTTAGGCAGAAAATTAAATAGAATACATCCATATTGGAAATGAAGAAATAATATTCTTTCTAGCCTCTGGTGACATGATCATATGGAGAGAATATCCTAAGATTGGCAAAAAATTATTAGCACTTATGAATGTATTCAGCATAATAGTATGATATAAGATCAACATATACAAAAATCTATTGCATTTCTATAAACTGGAAATGAACAATATGTAAAGAAAATTAAGAAAACTATTCCATAACAACAACAAAAATTAATTTAATCAAGTAAGGTCAACTATTTTACCCTGAAAACTTCAAAAGTTTGCTGAAAGGAATTAGAGAAGAACTAAATACATGGGAAGACATACCATATTCATTGATTGGAAGACTTAATATCATTAAGATACCAATAATCTCCAAAGCAATATAGAGAACCAATGCAATCCTTATCAAAACCCAAAAATTTTTTTGTTCAGAAATGGAAAAACTATTATATAGCATAGCAAGTAACCTCTTACATCCAAAGCAATATATATGAAAAAGAAGAACAAAGTTTGAGACCTCGCAGTCATAGATTACAAAACTTAATAAAACCTTACATTAATCAAAGAGTTTACTATTGGCATAGTGATAAACATATCATTGGAATGGGTTTAAGAGGCCAGAAATAAACCTATACATCTATGACCATATGATTTTTGACAAAGATCCTAAGACTAATAAATGTGGAAAGAATAATCTCTCCAAAAAATGGTGCTGGGAAAACTGAATATCCACATGTGAAGAAAGAATTTGGAACCTTACTTCATATAATAAAAATTATCTCAGGAGTTCTGGGAAGATGGTGGCAAAGTAGGTAGACAAGGCTAACTCCCTCACAAAAACAGCAAGGAAAAGGCAAAAAGCTATCTGAGGCATTCTCCAAGGGAGCAGCAACAGTTTCCTGAGTGCAGGGGCAGTGTCTGGTAAAGGAGGAGGGTCCACTGATGGGTTCCTGTTATTGATGACTAACCTTACGAGTCTATGCTCTTGTAACTGAAACTTAACCTACTGTTATGGGTTGCCTAAGGGTTGCCACGGAGAGCCTCCTTGTTGCTCAAATGTGGCCTCTCTCTAAGCCAAACTCAGCGTATGAATGCATTACCTTCTCCCCAGCATGGGACATGACCCCCGGGGATGAGCCTCCCTGGTAACAAGGGATTAATACCAAGTGCCAACTGGCAATATGACTGGAAAATGACCACGAATAAAAGGTGGAAAAGGTAAAGGCAAATGAGTTCATGTAGCTAAGAGACTTCAAAGAGAGTCGGGAGGCCATCCCAGAGGTAATGCTTACACACACCTCAGTAGGATCTCATAGAACACCAAAGTGGATATCATCCCACACAGAGGGGCTCCTGAGGGATCTAGAGTCACCCAGGTCCTATATAAAGGGGAATAGCTCCAGAAATTGGTGACTTATCAGTGGCCTCTACTTTGGAACCTGTGTTCTTGAGAATGACAGAGCTGAACTCAAGTACGTCCTCCCTGCACATGATTCATCAGTCCCTTCTATTCTAACCTATATGTGATACTGGAGTTTTTAGGTGTACTTCCAGAGACTGGAGCCTCTGGCCTGCTCATATGCCAGCTTTGCCTGGAATCTCAGTGGAGCTGTAACTCCTACTCTTCATCTCAATGGACTCACCCAAGTCACCTAGTGAGGAGACGATGATGGACAATGGCCATCCCAGGGAATGGAGTGAGTCTGCAGCTGCAGGCAGGATAATCCCATCGATGTTATCCATGGGATATAAGGCCCCTCTCACTTGGAGGTTGAGTGGACATCACCATCCCAAACTCCTCAGGATTGGGGGAAGAGCTATGGACTAGAGTGGACTTAATGGTATTCTGTTGTAGACAAAATGTGATTGAAGCAATGGAAGAAATTACAACAGTGAGGGTGATTCAGTGGCCACTGGACACTTTTGGGGCAGGGAAGGGAAAAGCAGTTGTAATACAGGTGCTTTTTCAGGCCTTGGGAATTATCCTGAGTGACATTACAACGACAGATATAGGCCATTTTACATTAGCATATAACATGCAGAACTGTGTTGGGAGAGAGTGTGGTCTATAATGTGAACTATGGTCCATGCTTAGTGGCAAAACCCCAGGATGTGTATATCCATTGTAGGTGATGTGCCACACTAATGACAGATGTTTATTTGGGATGTTATGGGAGGTGTGGGAGGTGGGGAACATGGAAATCCCTGTAATTTTTGTGTAACATTTACATAATCTAAGCATCTTAAAAAAAAAGCTATCTGAGGGAGCTGCTTTGGGGATCTGCAGAGCAGATAGAAAAAAGATGCCAAGAGGCAAAGAGGCCAATTGAAAACCATAAATTTCTTGCCCCTGTGGCTGGGAATGGCACATCTAGCCCTTCCTCAAGGCAAATAGTGTAAGTAAAACCCTTGGCTCATTGCAGGCAACTGAGTGGGGAAAGAATGTTCTCTTTCCTGGGAGGAAAGGGGTCTGGCAGAGGGTGGAGAGTGGTTTCCCTTCAGTGAGTTTGTTCTTCTGAGGCCCCTTTGAATCTCAGAAAAGACCCCAGCCAGCACTGAAGCATCCCCAGGGAGAGGTGAGGGAGGATCTGATCAGGCAGGCTGCCACACTCAACTGCCATGGGTGAGAGAGGAACTTGGTCAGTGAGACAGTAGGTGGAGAAGGCACCTAACCAGCATTGGAGAGAAGGAAGCCAGGAAAGATAGCCCATAGCCAGGTGTTACAACCCAACTCCTGAAGGGCACACCAGGCATTTAGTCAGGCATAAGCTTTATCGGGATTTATGCAGAGGTGATAATCTGTAATCAACATCAATTCAGTTTATATTTAATAATGGATTCCTGGAATTAGATATTTAAATACTTCAGTTTAGTCAATGCTTTTACAAACTTGTTATAATTAAACATAAGTTACTTTTTGTTATTAATATTAACTCTTAGATTTCTACTTAAGAGTGATTTCCTAGAATCAGTCACATACATTATAATCTTTCAGTTTAGAAAATGCTTTTACAAACTTCCCCTAATGATCCATAACCACAGAGACTATAGTTACTTCATCTCAAGACAAAATCACCTTAACAAAATATATTCACTTAATTAATGCTACCTTCTACAATAACTTCTATGACTTTCTATATTCATTCAAGGCTTGCCTTACATATTTCCACCCAGATATTATGAAAATAAGCCATCTTATCTTAGTAAAAACACATTCTCTTAAAAAAACATCAAATTTTATTCATCGTTGACTTCACTTCCACAAGTCTTTTCCTTCTTTAAGTACGGATTTACATCTTATATCTCTCATTTGGTGCTGTGAAGAAAAAATAAGTATTCATTTCAATTTAGGTAAAAACATTTTTTTTAAAAGAGGTTTTTAATAACCTCATTATCCAAATAATTAAAATGTTCATCATTTTAAAGATTTAACACATATACTGCTAATTTATTTTATTACTATTGATATAAACCTAGGAAGATTTCACCTGTGCTAGTTAAAATGGAAATCATTATAATTTATGCAAGAAATGTTTTTTTTTCCTTCCTTCTTCCACAGTAAGCTAAAATCTCCTTTTCTTTAATAAAATTCTAAAATGGTGAATAATTTAAAACCATACTGACTGCCAGGTTCCCGAATATATTATAATTGTTTAATATGTTTTAATCATATTTTATAAAAATCTTTCCTTAGCGTTCAAAGTCTATTTTTTTTTTACTTACTGAAATTTGGCCTTGGATTATTACTGTTATATAAAAAGCTGTTAAAATTTAATTGGGGCAGACTATAGAAAACAAGATCTATTCTGTAATATCCCCTCTGTCTATATTATTTTAATTTCCATGTCTAGTAGATTGAATTCTAGGCTAGGCACCTATCTCCCCTATCTTTCTACACCCAGCTGATCTTCATTTCTAAACCAGTTTTACTGGAATTCAGTCAAAATTAGGAGAAGACTCTGGGGGAAGGATAAGCTATAGAAAGATTATGGAAGAATTCAGAACAACCCTTTTAGTTTATTTTAAATAGTTTTTTAGTCAGATTTATGTGTCTTTTTACCGGGTTTGGTTTTCCTAATTTGGACTCCAGGAGTATTCATTTACCAATATAAGCACTTATTTAATTTTTAGCCATTTGAGTAGAGCTTTTTAAAGAATTTTCATTTGTTATTTTAATATTCCTATTCAGAAGTGTGAAAATATACACTGAACAAACAGACATACACAAAAAGAGTTAAGACACACCAACAGGAAAATAAAATCACTAATTTGATTCTTAATTCTTACTACTTAATATGACCATGTCATCTCTGATTTTTACTTTTAAGATCTCCTCTGTAATCAGTATTGCCTGTAATATGCAAGCTCATTCTTGGAAACACTTTTATTAGTTAAGAGAAACCAGTCAAGAATTCTTGAGCAATATAAATGCAGATAAGCACTAATTTAGCAGTTTAGACAGACAGACATTTAACATATAGATTCTGCATTACTCTTCAGGAGTATACTTACACAGATTTGAAATTCAGGAGTAATCTATTGAATCAAAAATGAAAGTTGGTTTTAACACCTTGATAAAAATTCTGATCCAAATAAAATGTGACTAAAACTAAAAACACTGTCAAAATAACATTCCATTTAAACTCTTCCACAGCTTAGACAAGTATTATGAGCTTTCAAGTTTGTAATATATTTTTAATTGCAGGCTTACAAAAGCTGCTATCACTCTTTTCTATTTGTTTTTAGAGTTTTCCACTTCAAAGTTATTAAACTTTAACTCTACCAATTTTGTATCCAGATCTAAATCAAAATAACATGGAAACAGAACAGAGAATATTACTGTTAGTAAGTTTTTTGACTTCTCCAGAAAACTAATTATATTAACTCCACTAGCCCACAAATGCACCAACCAAGTGGCAAGGGGTTCACAGAGTTGCTGCCAGAATGTTTACCCTATGTTAGTTAACTGCTACTCCCATCAACATTTTCAGGTATCTCCATACTCATGTGGAGTTCCAGAACAGTCAAGCAAGTAGGTGATCCCATACTCACTTGGTGGTTCCCACTCACCTAAGGGTGCATATTACAAGCCAACCTAGGATTTCTCCCATGGATTCTCCTTTCCCTAAGCTCCAACATGCTACTGCCAGTGGTCTTTCAGGCTCCTGGCTCATGACTCACCAATTGTTACAACTCAGTTACTGAAGGGCACAAGTTGGTGAGGCTGCAAGACCAAAGAACACACCTGGTATAAGCTTTATTGGGTTTTATGGCCGGGAGAGAATCTCTGAAGGTAGCAGTTCAGAGAAGGAAGCTAGTACTCTGAAAGAGAAAGGAAAAATGAGGGGTATATCAGGGATCTCAGAACAAGGTTGTTCCATAGGGATGACAGCAAAGACATTCCATAGAGTTTGAGAACAGCGTTCCTCCTAGGGTCATGTGAAGCAAGCACATGGGTCAGGTGATATTTTCAATATGTTCATAGGAAGGATATTTACCAAGGACATTTACTGCTTTGGGAAGATTAGAGTTTGATACCGTATAAGCATTTTCTACCCTCTGGGGAGGGTAGTTAATCTTTAATTCAAGCCTAGGTCACACAGCCTACTACCTGAGGACTTAAGGGGGCCCTGGGTCCCCACACCAGCAATCTGTTAGCAGTCCAACTCCATTGAGGAAAGGGTGTGGGGGGAGCCAGATAACTTTTCAGAAGCCTACCTAATCTGTGGAGTGGGAAGAGCTCACTGTAGGAACACCCATCTCACATATACTAGGTCCCTGGTATATTGGTTTCCAGTACTGCCTGAGAGAAGGGATCCAGAAGGGATCCACTGAGTTATCAGTCATTCAGCTGGCACTTTGTGACAGGAAATTCTAGATTGAGATTTTTTTTGTTTTAGTTTATTTGATCTCTTTTATATTCTTAATATTTAAATATTTTTTCAAAAATTTATTTTTTTTTGTTAAAACTGGGTATCTTATCTTTGGAGGACAGGCCACAGGATGATTGACTGATAAGCACCAGCAGTCTGAGATGGTTTATAGAGGTCTAAGAGGGAAAGCTGTTTGTCCTGAGTTGTTGTTTTTTGTGTTTATTGTTTATTGTTTTTTCTCTTTCTTTCTTTCCTTTTTATCTTTTCCTTATTTTGTCTCCCTAGTTTCTTTATTTCTTTTCTTTCTTTCATTTTTCCCTCTTTTATTGCTTTTCTTTCATTCCACCATTTCTTGTTTGGTCATCATTTTTTCTAATTTTTACTTCTTTTTCGCTAATCTGTCTGGTTTTTATTTTATTTTGTTTCTCATTTCGTTTTTATTCTTATTCTTTTGTATTTTTAATGATTTTTAACTCATTACCTATTTATTTTCTTGGCTCTTTTATGATTCCTTTTCTGTCTTTTAAAGTTATTACTATTATTCCTTTTATTTTCTCCTCTCTTTCCTTTTCAATGGTTTTAATATTTTTTCAAGTTAGCACAGAAATGTTTAAACATATAAAATAAGGTGAACCAAGTGTTAAAAAGGAACCTTAATACAAAACAAAGGAAAATAAAACCCTAGAGGAGAAAGAGATGCTAACCATCTGAATAAGCCCATAATGATAAACAGATGCCTAGACACCAACAAAAAATTACAAACCATGCTAAGAAATAGGAAGACATGGTCCAGTCTAATGAACAAACCAAAAAATAAGAGGAGATGCAGAATGCGAGACAACTAATCAATGATAAGCAAACAAATATCATGAATCACCTTAATAAAGTGAAAGAAGTGATTAAGGATATTAAGAAGACACTGGGGAATATAGTAAAGAAATCATAACACACATAAAAAGATAATGGATCTGATGGTGATGAAAGGCACAATGCAAAAATTACAAAAATATGCTGGATGCACATAACAGCAGATTTGAACAGGCAAGGGAAAGAATTAGTGACATCAAAGATAGCACATTTGAAGATTGACAGATAGTAGAACAGATAGATAATCAGATAGAAAAACTTCAGCAGGGACACAAGGAATTGAATGATAATGCAAAGTGCACTTACATATGCATTATGGGCATCCCAGAGTGAGAGAAGAGAGGCAAAACAGGGACAGAAGGAGTGTTGTAATAAAAAATGGCTGGAAATTTCCAAAGTCTTTTGAGGGTGCAGCATACTCCAAATAGTACAAATCCAAACAGGTGTAACTCAAGACATATATATATCAAATTGTCAAATGTTCAAGACAAAGAAAGAATACTTAAGATGCATGAGAAAAGAGATCCCTCACATACAAGGAAAGCTCAGTAAGATTAAGCACTGATTTCTCATCTGAGACCATGGAGGATAGAAGGCCATGGTATGACATAGGTAAGGTGTTAAAAGAAAAAACTGCCAAATAAGAACTCTGTATCTAGCAAAGCTGGCATTCAAAAATGAGAGAGAGCTCAAAATATTCACGGATAAAAATGAATTTAGAGAGTTTGTCAACAAGAATCCCACACATCAAGAAATACTAAAGGGAGTTCTGCAGGTTGAAAGGAATA
>JAQZBX010002959.1:13511-68307 GCA_029593785.1 Cabassous unicinctus
AGAGAGATTGGCAGAAAGATTAGGAAAAATGAACCATCTGTATGCTGTCTACAAGAACTCACCTTAGACCTAGGATCACAAGGATGTTACAAGTGAATGGTTGGAAAACTATTTTATATGCAAACAATAACCAAAAAAAGGGCAGGAGTAGCTATAATAATCTTGGGCAAAATAATCTAAAAATGAAAAACTATTGTAAGTGGCAAAGAAGGACACTATATATTAGTAAAAGGGTACTCTATCAAGAAAGTAGAATAATAATAAAATGTTATGCACCAAATCAGGGTGCCCAAAAATAATACATTAGGCAAGTACTGGAAAAAATAAGTGGAGAAACAGATTCCTCTAAAAGTATAGTGGGAGACTTTAAAACACTATTATAACCATTAGAAAGAACATCTCAAAAAGGGTAAATAACAAAACAGAGACCTTAAAGAGTACATTAGAGGATCTAGACCTTAGAGACATATACAGAACATTACATCAAAATACAGCCATATATACATTCTTCTCCAGTGCACATAGATCATTCTCCAGGATAAACCTCATGCCAGGTCACAGAACAAGTCCCAGTGAATTCAGAAAGTTTGGAATTATACAAAGTAATTTCTCTAACCACAGTGGAATGATGTTAGAAATCAATAAGTGGGAGAAAACCAGAATAGGAATAAAGATATGGAAGTTAAACAACATTCTCTTAGACAATCAGGGGCTCAAGGAGGAAATTGGAAAAGAAATCCATAATAATTTGAAAAGTGTGAAAATGAGAGCACAACATATCAAAACCTAGGGGATGCAACAAAAACAGTGCTGAGAGGGAAGTTTATAGCCATAAATGCCTATATTAAAAAGAAGAAAGATATAAAATCAAAGACCAAATTGCATACTTAACTGCAGGAACTGGAAAAAATAATAATAAACTAATCCCAAAGCAAGCAGTAGAAAGGAAATAACAAAGAATATAACAGACCAAAAAGAAATTGCGAATGGAAAAAAAAAAAAAAAACACTAGAAAAATTTAACGAAAGCAAAAGATGGTTCTTCAAGAAGATTAATAAATTTGACAAACCCTTAGCTAGAATAACAAGGAAATAAAGAGTGAAGATGCAAATAAATAAAGTAAAAAATTAGGGAGGGTATATCACCACTGATCATAGAGCAATAAAGAGTATCATAAGAGGATACTTTAAACAATTGTATGCCAACAAGATGGATAACTTTGATTAAATGGATAAATTACTAGAAACACACAAGCAGCCTACATTGTCTAAAGAAGAATTTGATGAAATCAACAGACCAGTCATAATGAGATTAAACTAATCATCAAAAACCTCCCAAATAAAAAAAACCAAGGACCAAATAGCTTCACAGGTGAATTCTACCAAACATTCCAGAAAGAATTAACACCCATCCTGCTTAAACTCTTCCAAAAAATAGAAGTGGAAGGAATATTTCCTAATTAAATCTATGATGCCAAAATTTCCCTAATACCAAAGACACACAAAGGAAGGAAAACTATAGACCAATGTCTCTAATGAACCTAGATGCAAAAATCCTCAACAAAATACTTGTTAATCATATACAACAACACACAAAATGAATTTTCCACCATGATCAAGTGGGTTTCATCCCTGGTTTTGCAAGGATGGTTCAACATAAGTAAATCAATCAATGTAATACACCACATTAAAGCATAGAAAGAAAAAAAATCACATGATCATTGCTATTAATGCAGAAAAAAAATTAGACAAAATACAGCACACTTTCCTGTTAAAAACACTCAAAAGATATGAATAGAAGGAAAGTTCCTCAACTTGATAAAGGGTATATATGAAAAACCCACAACTAACATCACACTTAATGGTGAAAAGCTAAAGGATTTCCCTCTAAGGTCTGGATCAAGACAAGGATGCCAACTGTCATGGCTCTTATTTAACATTGTGTTAGAAGTATTTGATTAAGTACTGTGGCACTAAGAATATATAGAAGGCATTGACATTGGAAAGGAAGAAGTAAAAATTTCACTATTTGAAGATGGCATGATCCTTTACAAAGGAAGTCCTGAGAAATCCAAACAAAATTTCTTGAGCTGATGAATGAGTTCAGTAAAGTGGCAGGCTATAAGAGCAACACACAAAATTAAGTAACATTTCTGTACACCAATAATGTGCAATCTGAGGAGGAAATCAAGAAAAAAAATTCTATTTACAATATCAACTAAATGAATCAAATACTTAAGAATAAACTTAACCTAAGAGGTAAACAATTTTACCCAGAAAACTACAAAACATGGTTAAAGGAAATCAAAGAAAGCCTAAGTAAATGGAAGAATATTCCATGTTTATGGGTTGAAAGACTAAACCTGATTAAGATGTATTCCTACCCAAATTGATTTACAGATTTAACACAATACCAATAAAAACTAAAAGAGTGTTTTTTACCTGAATTGGAAAAGCTAATCATGAAATTTATTTGGAAGGTCAATGGTCCTTGAATAGACAATAGCATATTGAATAAGAAAAATGAAATTGGAGGAAACATGCTGCCTGATATTAAAACATACTACAAAGGTACAGTGGTAAAAACTTCATTGTATTGGCACAAGGATAGACATATTGACAAATGGAACAGAATTTAGAGTTCTGAAATAGACCTTTGGATATACTATCAGCTGATATTTGTCAAGGCCACCAAGCTCACTCAACTGGTTCCTTGTTAGGGTCTGCTGAAGATGGCGGTATATAGGCTTGTTAGGGTCTGCTGAAGATGGCGGTATATAGGCTGTATTAGCAAGGGGTGGTGAGGGAATGGCCTCTTCAACAAATGGTGATTGGAGAACTGGGTATCCATATTTGTGGCAGTTTGATATTGTTTATGAATTCCAAAAATAGATACTGGATTATGTTTGTAATTGGTCTGTGCCTCAGGGCATATTAGATTATATTGGATTCAACACTTTTACTTGATTAAATAATGATTAAGACTTTGATTGGGCCACATCAGTAGGATGTTGAGTCCTCTCTCCCTTGGTGGGCAGGGACTCACAGAGAAACCACACCACAGAGAAGGAAGTTTAGAGGTTTGGATTCTGGAGCCTGGGAAGAAAGGACACAGAGGAATAGAGAGAAAGCTCAATTAGATATGACAGAGGCCTTGGAAAAAGAAGGAAGCTGTTCACCTGATAGTCTACAGCATGCCTTGTGGAGAAAGCAGAGCAGCTGAGCCCAGAGAGAAATGAGCCCTGGGAAGAGAGGAACCCACGGAGCCAAATGTTGCAGATATTGGCAGCCATCTTGCTCCAACATGTGGTGACAGACTTTGGTGAGGGAAGTAACTTGTGCATTATGGTCTGGTAACTGTAAGTTTCTACAATAAATAAATACGTTTTATAAAAATAAAATTGCTGGTATTCTGCATCAGCACCTCTTTGTCTAACTAATACAATATAAAAGAATGAGAGTGGATCACCATCTCACTCCTGATACAAAAATTAACTCTAAATGGATTGAAAACCTAAATATAGGAGCCAAGACCTTAAATATCCTAGAAGATAATGTACAGAAGCATCTACGAGATCTTGTAGTAGAAAACAGTTTCATAAACTTTGCACATAGAGCATGAACAATGAAAGATAAAATAGATAAATTGGACCTCCTCAAAATTAAAATCTTTTGTGTTTTAAAAGAGTTTGTCAAGAAAGTGCAAAGGCAACCTACACAATGGGAGAAAATATATGTTAAACATTTATACATTAGGGGCCTCATATCCAGCATATATAATGAAACTCTACATCTCAAAATTTAAAAAAAGACAAACAACCCATTTAAAAACATGAGCAAGGGATTATATAGACACTTCTCCAAAGAATAAACACAAATGGATAAATAACATGTGAAAATATGTTCAGGATTACTAGCTATTAGAGAAATGCAAGTCAAAACTATAAAAGATATCATTTTACACCTACTAGACTGGCAGCTATTAAAAGAAACAAAGAATTACAAGTGTTGGAGAGGATGTGTAGGAAAGGGAACCCTCATCCACTGCTGGTGGGAATGTAGAATGGTGCAGCCATTGTGGAGGACAGTTTGGTTGTTCCTCAGGAAGCTGACTATAGAACTGCCATATGATCCAGCAAACACATTTCTGGGTATATACCTAGTAGATTTGAAAGCAGGGACATGAACAGATATTTCCACACCAATGTTCATAATTTCATTATTCACTATTGCCCAAAGTTGGAAGTAATCCTAGTGTCCATCAACAGATGAATGGATAAACAAAATTGTGGTATATACAGTGAAATACTACTTTTAAGAAGGAATGGTGTATTTACACACAGGACAACATGGATGAATCTTGAAGAACTTATGTGTGTGAAGTAAGCAAGTCAAAGAATTACAAATATTACAAGACATCACTGATATGATTTAAATAAATTGAGCAGACCTGTAGGGTTAATGTCTGGAAAATAGTTTATCAGGAGACTGGAATGAAGAAGAGTGTGGTAAGCCAATGCTCAATATGGACAAAATCTATGATAAGGTGGAAGGGGGTGGTTGGTGAGTGGATGGTGGTGACTGTAATACAGTGATGTGTGGATTTGATGGTGCTGGAGTGTGAAGGGGAGTAGGGTGGGGGGTTGGGTTGGACTATCCATAGAACTGGGGAGAGGGATGAAGGAAGGAACTGGTGAACTCTGGGAATTAGTAGGTCTCTGATTAAAACCACAATTGTGGGAATGTTCTTTTGGCAAATATGGAAAGGGAAGGTTACTGGCACAGGGCTTTGGGGGTGAGGGGATGTGTGGGATAAGACAAACCTGCAGCATGCTTCAATGGAATATGAAAGTGTCCATCCTGTCATAGTGTTTTATCTCAGTGGGGGACCCACACAATAAACAAGAAAACATTAAACTCCCCATGCTGGGGAGTCCTGCTGTGTTGTCAATTGGGGGGTAAGAATTTCTTGAGAATATAGGTAGTGCCTAATAAAAGAAAACAGACAAATATGTCAAGCCCTCAATATTATTGCATCTGACTATGAAATTTATTCTTCAAAACTGAAACTTAGTGATTACCAAAGGTCTGAGGGGAAGAGGAAGATATTAGAGTATATGGAACATAGGACATTGGAATTGTTCTGCATGATTTTGCAATGATGAATACAAGCCATTTTACATTTTGTTAAGAACTATAAGTGTATGGTGCAAAATGTATACCATAATGTGAACCAATGTCTATGATTAGCAGTAGTGCATCAATATTTATACATCAATTGTAACTAATGTAGCATAAACATGCTACAGTGAGAGAAGGAATGTGGGTTGGGTCATGGGATCCCTTATTTTGTACTTTATTTATTTATTATCTTATTAATATTTTTGTTTTTGTATTTCATTTGTTTATTATTTTTATATTATATTATTTTATTATTATTTTTATTTGTTTATTTTTTGGCTTAGATTTTGAGGAAGTTTGGATCACAAAAGGGCCACAGCTATGGCAGCAAAGTATCACTGGTGGAGGATGTTGGTGATGGGGGGAGGTGAGGGGCGGTGTGCACCTCGGGCATCCCTCTATGACATATGAATATGTTCAAGTAATCATGAGGCATTGTCTCAATCGGTGGAGACCCAAACAATAAACAAAAGAATATTGAAGTTCCATCCTCAGAAGTCCTTTACATTTTCTAAAAGAGCAGCAAGAATCCCTCACATATGCAGTTGGTTCCTAGCCATGGATGACAGATGGTTACACCAGACCCTTGATATTGATTCTTATACTTATGAACCTTATTCTTGTGAAATTGAAACTTAGCCTACTATTATATATTGCCTAAGAGTGTCCTCATGAAAGCCTCCTTGTTACTCAAATGTGGCCTCAACCTAAACCAAACTCAGAAATAATAAACTCACTACCTTACCCTGGCAAGGGATATGTTTCCAGGGAGATTCCCTGGCACTGTGGGACTATTACAAAGAACCAAGTAGTGATGCATTTGGAAAAAGACCTTGACCAAAAGGGGAAAATATTAAATACAAATGAATTTTTATGGTTAAAAGATTTCAAAGTGAGTCAGGAGATCAATCAGAGGTTACATATATGCACAGCTCAGCAGGGTCTCATAGACTGCCACAGTAAACAGTATCTCAAACAGTAAGCCTCCTGGGGACTCTAGAGACATCTAGACACTATAGGCAGTGCTAACAATCTCAGGAATTAATCACCCTCTCAGTGGGCCTTACTTTGGAATATATTCTTCCCCATATAATAGAGTTAGACTCATTTACAATTTCCCTACACATGGCTTTTCTGTCACTTTTATTTGAACCTATAATTAACATTATATTCATTAAATATATGTCCCTGAGATATAAACCTTCGGTATGTTCATATAACAGTTGATCCCTGAAACACAACAGAATTGCAAACTTACTCTTCAGTTCATTGGAATCACAGAGGACAGCTAATCAAAGGATGGTGATGGACAATGCCCATCCCTAAAACACAACTGCAAACAGTATCTACAACTGAAAGACAGTTCTATCTATCTGCCCCATGGGTTCTAAGTCCCTTGCAATAAGAAACAGAGTGGGCATCACCATCCCCCAATTTTCAAGATAGAGGAATGAACAAAGATAAGGAGGGACTGCAGCTATGGACTAAATTATAATTATTATTAGTCTAGCAAAGAAAGAACATGTATTATTGATACAAAAGCAGTGTCCACCAGAGGATCTAAGGGGAAAGGAGAAGGAAGACTAGTTGTAACATGCGGGATTTTTTGAACATGAGAATTGTCCAGCATGACATTGTAATGGCAGATACAGGCCATTATACATTTTGCCAAAACTTATAAAATTATGCAGTACAAAGGGTAAAGTATAATATAAACTATAGACAATGATTAGTAGCAGTGCTTCAATGTGTGTTCATCAATTTTAACAAATGTATCAAACTAATGAAAGATGTTGATGGGAGGAAAGTGTGGGAGGTGGAAGGGGTGGGGTATATGGGAATCCCCTATATTTTTGATGTAACATTTTTGTAATTTAAAGCTTCTTTAAAAATGAAATAAATATAAATTAAAAAATTAATTATAATAAAAGTATGTCAAACTAGAGCAAAGACTTATATTTAAGAGCTAATGTTATAACTCTTAGATGATAACATAAGGGCAAATCTTGGAAGAAAATATTTAGAAATCATTTGTATAATAAGGGAATATATAATGGAATCTTAAAATTTAAAAATGCAAATAACCAAATTAAAAAATGGACAGAGGATTTGAGTAGATATTTCTGCAAAGATATACAAATGGCCAACATGGCCAACAAGAAAAACCTTTTGAAAATTGTTAGTCAATAGGTAAATGTAAATCAAAATTATGAGTGCATACCACTTCAAAGTCACAAGCATATTCATAAAATAAAATAAAATGAAACAGGAAATAAAAGTGTTGTAGTAGTAGTCAGCCAAAGGGGTGCTGATGCAAAGTACTAGAACTCTGTTGACTTTTATAAAGTTGCCACATGTTGACGCAAGATGATGGTTGATGTTAGTGAGGCGGGTTCAGCCTTCCTTTTTCTCTTAAGGCTCTGTGGACCTAGATTCTTCCAATCTTAGCTGTAGGCTGGTATGAGGCTCATCTCTTTCCCTGGGGCTCATTTTTCTGAACTCAGGTACTCAGTTCTCTTCCTAAGGTCAGCAGTAAACTATCAGGCTTGTCTCTCTTCCTGGGGACTCTGCCATGTCTAATGAATTGTCTCTCCTCCTTTGTATGCTTCTCTGTGTGATCCTTCTCCACGTCATTTTCTCTGTGAGTCTCCACTCACCAAGGGGGAGGGGACACAACATCCTACTGACATGGCCAAGTCAAAGCCTTAATCATAATTAAATTAAGTAAAAGTGAACCTCTAAATTTAATATAGTCTAATATGCCCAGAGGAATAGAGCAGTTTACAAACGTAATCTATATTTCTTTTAGGAGATCATAAATAATATCAAACTGCTACAGATGTAGAGAAATTGGAAACATCATACACCACTGGTGGGAATGTAAAATAATACAGCCACTGTGGAGAACTGTTTAATTGAAACACAGAATTACCAGATAGCAGAGCAATTTCCTTTAGCTATATACTTAAAAAGAAATTAATACATGTGTTCACTACTATATAAGTGCATATTATATTAATAAACTTCCATGCAATACCAAAAAGTAAGTACACAAAAGGAAAGAAACTAGACAAAATGTACTACATATTGTATGACACCTTCTATACAAAATGTAACTACAAATAAATTCGTTAAACAGAAATAGATTAAAAGTTATTTATGGCAGGGGAAGAATAGAGAGATTGAGAAGTTACTCATAAAGGGTAGGGACGTTTTGTTTCTTTGTTCTTTGTTTTGTATGTTTTATGATATGTTTCAATAAAACTGATTTTAAAAAAGTAGTTAAAACATGTGTTCAAACAAAAAGTTGTACATAGTTGTTCATAGCAGTATTATTCACAATAACCAAAAGGTGAAAGCAACCTAAGTGTCCATTGACTTGATGAATGAATAAGCAAATGTGCTTTTCCAAAATTCCTACACAATTTTACATTCCTACAAGAAGTATAAGAGGTTATAATTTTCTCCATGTCCTCATCAACACTTTCTACTCTCTTTATACAGTCACCGTAGTGTATAAAAAGTGGTATTTTGTCATGGTGTGATTTGTGTTCTTATTGCATAATTTCACATCTTCTTTGGAGAAATGTATATTCAAATGCTTTACCCATATTTTCTTTGGAAACCAGTTTGGCAGTTCTTCAAAATGTGTAATTTGGAGTTAACATATGACCTCACAATTCCATTTCTAGGAATACATCAAAGAGAAATGGAAACAATTATCCACAAGAAAACTTGTAGGTCAATTTACATAGCAGTATTTTTTTCCAATAGATATTATGTTTTAGTACAGTTATAGGATTGTAGACATATATATTCTAGAAAAGTCATTTTTATTTCTCATGGACCCATCTAGAATCCCATATTGGGTTTCCTTGTCATGTTTCCTAAGGCTCCTTTTGATTTTGATAGTTTCTCAGAACTCCTTTGTTTTCAATGAACTGACATTATTGAGGAGCAATTATCAGGTATTTTGTAGAATAACCCCTTATTGGAAATTGTCTGATGTTTTCCCCAATATTAGACTGGGTTTATAAGTTTGGGGGAGAAATATCAAATATGTAAAGCACCATTTTCACAAAAACATATCAAGGGTATTGCTGGGGTATCACAGACACACTCTGCAGTCATTTCTCAGCCCTTGCTTACCCCCATCCTTTTCTTTGTGTGGTGATGTTTCAGTACATTTCCATTCCACTGTCTGAGGGAATAGTAAGATCTAATGGCATGGTCTGACTGCACCTTGAATCCAAAACTGGGAACCAGCATCTCTAGTTGCTTATCAGGGCAGAAATCTGCACAATGATGCTTTCTATGTTCTTTTTGCTCAGAGGCAGATCCTTCTTCACCTGAGGGGTTTAAATACCCAGCTTTTAGGTAACACAGGTGTTCCTCATCTATGACACAAAGAAGGGAGTACAGAGACACTATCCACCAACATTGACCTGAGCATTGTTAACCAGCCATTATGGTGCCTCTTCCCCTATTCTTTTGGACACTTTCTGATGTGCAAGTAATAAAATAGTCCATAATTGAAAATCTCTGTTGTGCCTGACCTTGTGTTTCCATGATGCACCATGTAGCAATTTGCTCCATAGGCACATACAAACAATATCATTTATTTTTGTTGATGTTGATGTTTATCCCCTAGCTAAAGTAGTGTTTGGCAGATTTCTCCAATGTAAAGTTATGTATATAACTATATATGTAAGTGTGTTAAATTTCTGAGCACTCCTTTATTTCTGGCACTATAAGAAGATCCAAGCTCATTGTGTATATTTCTAGTCCCAGTCCTAAAATCAGTCATTTCTCCATGGACACATTATTTAATTTTATGGGAAATGATATTAGCAACCAAGGTATAGCAATAGGTGCATTCATTGCTACTGAGGTTTCACTGTTTCTAGGTGCTCTCAAAGACTGAGCAAAGAAATACATCTGTCTATACTAACCTGCGAGGATTGTGTGTGTGTGTGTATGCACACACCTATATAAATGTATTACCATGTGTTCCAACATAATATGAGTTCTTACTGATGTCTCCAACTCTAAATCATTACCATATATATCAGGTAAATTTTTCAAAATAGCCAAAAGTGGAAACAACACAAATGTCCTGCAATTGTTCAATTTATCAACAAAATGTAATATATCCCTACAGTGGAATGTTGCCCGACAGTAAAAAGAAATGAACACTGATATATGTCACAACATGGAAAAATCTCAAAATCATAATCCTAAGTGAAAGATATCAGATTGAAATAAAAAAAAAGATATCAGATCCAAAGACTATTTTTATTCTGTTTATATTAATTGCTCACAATAAGCATTTATATATATGTATAGATTTAGAGAGAGTAGATTAGTGTTTGTTAGGGCTGGAAGAAGAGGGAGTTATGGAGGATGAGGTTTGACTTCAAATAGTTAGGCAGTTCCTTTCTGGGAACAATGAAATATTCTAATATTAGATTGTGATAATATTTTCACAACTCTGTAAAAGTACTGGAAACTATTGCATCATATATTTCAAAAGAGCAAACTTTAAGGTGTGTGAATTATATTTCAAAATATTATAAACCTACAAGTTCTTTAGTAATCAATCAATAGATACACAGAAAAATAAATATTTCCTAGCCATGGGGTTAGGAAATTCAAACTTTTTAAAATTTTGAACTGCAGATAAATTCACATTGTGATTATTCTTTTCTGTTTGAATCAGAATCATTCTAACAATAGTGGAATTAAAAGTTCTGTAGATACTGAACAATCCTTTGATATAATTTAATAACTTTATGTAATAAAACACTTAACAGAATATGATTTGATGGATACTATATCTATATCATTAAAAAATCTATGTCTATCAACATGTATCTCTAAATCTCTCCATCTATCTATCAAATCACTTTTATTTATTAGAGTTAAAGCCAACATCTTACTTGAAGGGGAAAACCTAGAGATATTTCTACTAAGATCAGAAACAAGTCAAAGTTCTATTCCTGTCAGCTCTGCCCAGGTCTTTCTTTCCCTAATGCTTGTGGAATTCCCATACAAATCACCAGAGTCCTGCAACTCTTAGAATGTGAGTTCTCTCCTCCCCAGTGCAAGCTCTGTACTTTTCCATTGAACTATGTTGCGGTCAAAATCATATTATGATGAATGTATGTTGAAGTAGTTGATTCCTGTGTAGAATCATCATAAGCTTGTGAGGCAACTGCCCTGAATTCAGGTATTAAAAAATTCTTTTATTCAAGTGAATGGTGGTTCTAAGAGGAGGGACCACCTATGCTGATAGGAGAAGTCCAGGGGAATTTACAGGACCTATATTCTCAGCCTCAACTCTTTCTGCAAAAATATCTCCGTATTATATCTCAGAGAATTAGCCCATCATTACAAACACTCTTAAAGTAACTGTGAATTAGAGCCCTTAGAAACAGTTTCTGGGCTCATAACTGCCTGATGTGTACAGGGGGTACCTCTTCTGGGGATAATTTCATATTTTCCATGCATATTGTGGGATTGACATTCCAGGACATTGTTGTTGCTGTTCTTTTAGTTTCCTTGATGCATTCAATAAAGCCCTGCCTCCTGGAGCACAGAACAAGGAAGTAATTGGAGATAGTGAATTTGGAGTGGCAATATTCAAGCTACTTATTTATTTCTCCAAATTTATGTTCAGTATAGTCCTTTTTACTTTATTGTAGTTCTTCAACTGTTTATTTCTTTACTTTTTCATTATGTGTCTGTCCTCACTGCAAAGAAAACTTCTATGGGAATTGTATCATATAAGACTATACTCTGCCATAATAACAGCATCTAGAACAGTACCAGATCCATTGAAATGTATGAAAAAGTATTTCTGAATATAACAATGAATTCTTTCAGCCCTTCATATATTAAAAAGCTAAGAATAAATAAGAGTTTAGAAGATTCATTATAATTTAGAAATATTTTAATTAATAAGTTTATTGTAGGCATATCAAATCATGCAAGACAAAATAAATTCATGGAATATTTATATAAATAATATTTGGCTAAAAAGCAATCATAAGTATGGGTTTTGGTGTTGAATATTAATTCAATAAAAAGACATTAATAGCAACAAAAAATACATCTATATGAATATTAAAATTTTAAAAATTAATATTGCCCAAAATGAACATATCAACTATTAACATTAAATATTACAACATAAAAAGAATACTACATACTTAAATTGAAAGAATTGCTGCCAAAAGCATTAAAATAAATATTTATACTTATATATTAACAAAGGCAATTAGAATAAATGAAAGATCCTTTGCTTAAAAAAATTAAGAAAGAACAGGAAACTATATGGAAAGTATCATAAAAGGACCTATAAAGAAAAAAACAGAGATAAGTGAGTAATTTCCAAAATTATATATTTTATTTTATACACCTAGAATGGGTTTATGCTATTTAATTCTAGTGGAAAAGAGAGGTGCTATCTGGTTAGACTTTTAGACATTATAGAGGATTTCATATACAAGAGGAATTAGGCAAGCATACTAAATCATATTGGCTCATTAACTCTATGGCTCACGGTCTTTTTTTACCAGTTTCCTTATTCCACCTACTTGCCATGATTCTATGATGCATACCTTTATAAAAAATGTCAGTGATCTTATCAAAGTTACCACCCTTCTGTGCACAAGGCAGGAAAATACTTTTCCCTCAATTCTCTGGTACATTTTTTAAGGACCCAGGTGACAAGAGTCTTACAACCTGTTTAATATATATAATTAATATCAGCATCTAGTTGTATGCCTCTCTTTACTGAAGATAGACATAGAAGATAATAGCTAGATTTCTGATTACAAACCAGAGAAAGTCAAGTAAAGCAATCCAAATCAAATTAACATAATGTATAACCTGAATAATAGGTTGTCTCATAGGCCCCACAGAAACTACAAGAGCTTGAGCTCAGTAGCTGGACAAAGGGAACAACTTGATGTAGGGAAACACATATAACGTAGTTCACTATCTCCTTAACTCTTCTCTACTACTTTTTATGCATAGGTTTAATTCCCCTCTATGTTCCTGTAGTCTAGATTCTCCCTTATCTTCAGTCAATATGCAAGGAGATATGTCAACAATTCCAAAGGTATGGAGGACAGAATGACTTTTTGCAGGTTCCTATACAATCATTGGGAAAAATTCCGACTGGTCAATTTTGAGTATATCATCTACTGTTGAACCAATCTACTGTGACCAGGTATATGCAGGCACATTGTTTATAATCACAAAGTGCACAGCAAGGGATGAAAGTGAAGAAAAGTTGATAGGTAATGCATGAGAGGTTGAGTAGAAAAAGCAATCCATCTATATTGATTGGATTAAGCTAAACTGAAATATACAAAACTCCTATTATTCAAAGTCTTTGGGGTTTTAATGAATAATATAGGACACATGTTCCAAGTTTAGTGGTCCACACTAAACAATTATTCAAGGACAGGTGGCTTTATCATTGTCTACTTGTAACTTCCATGGTTTTTCTGTTTTTCATAATGTAAGCCAGCCAAAGAGAAAAGAAGTGGGATTCCAGGAGATGTCCTCCTAATCAAGAGAGTTAAAATCTTCACACATTGCTTTCTTTCCCACCTCATGTCAAGAACAACATCATATGGTCATTCAAGCTGCAATAGGGGCTTCAGAATATAGCCACATCTGAGCTATAATTGTATTATCATCAAAACAGAGAAGAATGGAATTTAACAGAGGTTTATAGGTCATGCACAATACAATCAATCACAATCATTTTTTGAAAGATAGAAGGATATATAAATTACTAATTTTCAAGAAATACAATTTTATTACACACCAAAAAAATATTTGCACTCATTCTTCACAAAATCTTCACTTTTGGAACTACTGCGATTGAAGTTACAAGCTGAAGTTATTAATACAGCATTGTTTCTTTGTGCAAAATAATCTTTGTATAGAGTAATAAAAATGATAAGGCAAGATACATTAAGCAGAAACATCCTGGTTCTTGTCCTCTACATCCTTACATAGCAACTGATGACTACCTGAAATAAGAGTTAAGTTTCTGATTTTCCATATCAAGCCTATTATTCTTTGTTGTGGTAGAAATTCTGTCTGAGAAACCTGAAGAGCACTCGCTGGCGATGGTCTTTGGCACTTACACTGACAAACTGATTTTATTTCCCTTGAGTACTTTTGTGATTTACAGATAGAAGTCGCAGTACAGAATGGACTACACTGGCCACCTTATCAATGAGGTCAAGAAAACCCTCAAAGAAGAAGTGCCAGATCCAAAAGACAAGATACAATTCACAGGAGGCCCAGGAATAACAGGCAATGTATGTTGATCGCCTCCACCTTGCCGGTCTTCCTAATCATAAAGAGCTGTGTGAGGATAGCCACCGACTCAAGGTAGATGGAAACCATGAAGTGATTTAAGGGGTGAAAAAATGATTCAATTTAGATTGTAGGATATAAAACAAACATCTCACATAGTATAAAAAGGAGAGGATTGATGAAAGTAGGGGAGGACTGAAAATGGAGAATAATTTTACAAGAATATTTTAGTTCATAAAGAAATTCTAAGGATGGGAAATAAGGAAGTTTACATGGAAATGGAAAAAAATTAGTGGAATTAATTAATATTAAGAAATTGCCATCATGATATGGTGACCAGCCAGAGGAAATGTGTAAAAATTATGGAGAAAATAATAATGTCAATTATTTTAATGTGGCTGACTTCTGTGATAACATTGAGAATTAAAAATGAAGAAAAATTTGGGGCTAGTTCTTATCTTTTCCCACCTGCATCATTACCATAGCATCTCAACAGGTCTCCCTGACTCTACTGTTATAAAACCTGAAGTTTATTGTGTTCTTTTGTCATATTACTTCTCTTTCTGATATTTTACTCAAGGGGACGTATGGAAGAAAAAGTGATGAATCTGAATAATGACTTAGAGAGATTAAATTACATGGGTGTATATTACTGGGTCCCTAAGAATCTCCAGAGTCTTCTATATGCTTGGTCCCTCTTTTGGATCTGAGTATGCATCAATAAACAAAACAAATGTCCTATTCTCAAGGAATTCAGGATAAGGAGAGAAAGTCAAATTTTGGAAAAACAACTTACATTTAATATATGAAAGGTAAAAATGAACGTATCCTGGAAGGTT
Organism: Cabassous unicinctus; assembly: GCA_029593785.1. Lineage (NCBI taxonomy): Eukaryota > Metazoa > Chordata > Mammalia > Cingulata > Chlamyphoridae > Cabassous > Cabassous unicinctus. The sequence goes on from JAQZBX010002959.1 coordinate 28,873, forward strand.
GTGGGAACACTGCATTCGAAATATCTAACTCTGCGTGTGGGTATAAAGAGTACCTATTCATAGGATATGAAATGCGAGTTGACTCTAAAAGATGAGCACAAGCTCAGCAGGCAAACATTGAGACCAATTTATAGGGTTCAAAGATTACTGTGCCTGTTTATCACAGTACCTCATAGAATTAGATGCTTATTGAAACTTCAATAAATAAATAGAATAAATGTGAATGAATAATTTATTTTACATAAGATTAACAAAAAGATTCCTGACTATTTTCTCTCTGTTACTCTTTATTCCTTCATGATGTCATTTTCCTGTCATCACCTTCTAGGTATAGAAAACTCTGAGACCCAGTATACAATATCCCCTTTTCCAAACTCCTCAGCTTTTTTCCCCGCTCTTATATGAATACCTTAAAATAAAGATTGATATATTTTGGTGGCAAAAATGAGGCCCATAATTTATATACAACCTCCCCAATGCGCCAACTCTAGGTCATTTCCAAGTTACATTCTTTGTGATTAAGAAATGGAGTTTTATTCATTTCAAACTTAGTGTTTTTAGATTTCATATATAGATACGGCTTAACTTTATTTCGTATAACAATTCTAAGACTGTGGATGTCTTATGCAGTCTTTCCTTATTAAAGAATCAGTCTACTCTCCAAAGTTGGAGAGGATGGGTAAAAACATAGAGGAGTGGCCAAGAGATTAGTGCTTCCCAGACCATATCCCATAGGGAGCAAAATTTCAACACAGCACTAAACCAAACAGAGACAGCCTCAGTTACATTTAAATAACAATATGATGCCCAGATCATTAAATTTTAAAAATGCAGCATGGCATGGAGAGAAGACACCCATGCAATGAATAAGGGGGCTACTTAACACCTAAAGATTACTGACTAATTGAAAAGGATGAATTTTACAGAAAAATGGGAATGGCAAGCTGTGCTACCTGAATAACTCAAAAACTTTCGTGTATCTTAAGAACATTTTATATAAAGAAAAAGCAACGTAGTGTGATTTTTCCGCATAATAAAAGTGAAGCAGTTATTATTCTGCCATGTTTATTTATTGGAATGCATCTTTATTCAATCAGAATCAAAATCATCAGTAAATGCTTCATCCAAATTGAATTTTTCATGAGATGAAGCTTCTGATCTTGAAATATACAAACAGTACCTTTAAGTAGTCATTCTTTCATTTTTATAATAGTAAATGGCAGGAAATCACTCTGCTGTTGTGAAGAGTTTCATACTTCCTAGACTTTCACTTATTTTATTAGAATATTAAATTTAAAGTAATATTCCACATGGTAATTTATATGAAATTCTCTGAGATGTTGATAGAGCAAAGTTTCTGGCATTATACTTGTCAGTCACCCACATCACTAGCTTCTTGAACCTGGCATATTATTTGATTCTGCCATGTCTTTAGCTCCTCATGTAAAGCATGCATAATAACAGTACCTACTTCACTTATAAAGCATTAAATGAGATAATACAGGTAAAGTCATTAACATGGTATTTAGCACAAAATGTTTAAAAATTACCAGCAACAAATATCTGCTTTCAATTAATCAGTCCTCTCATTCTCCTTGTTGTCTGTATGTTAATCAATGTTAAAACAAAAAAATTCCTTTAGCTGTAGAAAATTAAACTCTACTTGTTTTGAGGGAAGTGAGATATATTTAAACACTAATTTGTACTCATTTTTATTTAACTTAGTCAAAACAAATTAAAATGGCACAAATGTAATATAATACTCATATATATGATATTGAAAGTTCTCTCATAAAGAATAACAAATATATAATACTAATGCAGGATGTTAATGATTGGGTGGGTTGGGGGGAAAATACACCAAATGTAAGATATTGGCTAATGTTAGTAATATTTCAAGTAGGCTCTTTTAGTTTGTAACAAATGTTTCACAACAATGCAAGGTGTTGGGTGGAGCTCTGTATGATGATATGCATGTTTGTTTTGTAACTTCACAACTTTTACTCTACACTTATTGTTTATATATGTTCATGTATAAATGATATACTTCAAAAATTTTAAAGAAAAAAAATAAGATATATCAAAAGAAACTTGCTCAGCTAGATTTATAAGAAAAAAGTGAGAATAATCCAATAAATAAAATCAGACATGAAAAAGGCGGCATTACTAAGGACATTACAGAAATAAAAAGATTGTATAAGAATACTATGAACAATTATATGACAATAAATTAGACAACTTAGATGAAATGGAAAAGAAAGACACAACTACCAAAAATGCAAACTACTGAGGTTGACTTAAGAAGAAAGAGAAAATTGGAATAGACTTCGAATAAATAAAATTAATTAGTAATGAAAAAAATTACTCTCAAAGAAAAATGCAGGGACAAATGGCTTCACTGGTGAATTCTACCATCCATTAAAAAAAAAACAAACCTAATATCAATTCTTTGCAAACTCTTCCAAAAAATGATGAGAAGGGAATACTTCCCACCTCACTCCAAGAAGCCAACCTTACACTAATGCCAAAACCTGACAAAAACATCACAAGAAAACAGAAAACTACAGATCAATATCTCTTATGAATATAGATGTGATAATCTTCAGCAAAATATTAGCAAACTGTACCCAGCAATATATAAAAGGGATTATACACCATGAAAAAGTGGGACTTATCACAGGAATGCAAAGTTAATATCAAAAAATCTATTAATGTAATATACCATATCAAAAGAATAAAAAACAATAACTACACGATCATGTCAGTAGATACAGAAAAATAAACATTTAACTAATCTAACACCAAAAAAGATGTATATAAATGTATATGTACAAGAAATATGTGTATATATATTTATTTGTATTTGTAATATGTATAGTTTTTCTATTTGCATGCATATATAATACAAGTATTTATGGGTATATATATATGTGTGTGTGACTATATCATATAACTTCATATTTATCTTTATGTGTATAACAGTGTAGTTATCTTTTTTATTTTTATGTTTAAAAGATTTTTAGATTACATACATGATACATAAAAAATGAAGGGGATTCACATATGCCCCACTCCCTACTCCTCCACACATTCCCACATTAACAACATCCTTTATTAGTGTTATAATTTTGTTACAATTAATGAACTCATATTGGAGCATTGCCAATAAGTGTGGATTATAGTTTCCACTTTAGTTTAAACTATTTCTTGCACAATTTTGTAGGTTATGACTTGTATCTGACATTACAACATCATTCAGGACAATTCCAGTGTCCCTAAAATGAGCCCATATTACACCTATTTTTCCCCTTAAACTCTCTTCAGAAACTCTGGTGCCTCTGCATCAACATCAATGATAAATGTCCTTCCATTGCTAGAATAACAATAAGTCTATAGTAGAATAACAATAAGTCTACTCTAGTCTATCATTCATTCCCCAATCCTGAGGATTCTGGGATAGTGATGAACATTCTGACTTTAATTGAGAGGGGGCTTAGGTCCCATGGAGCAGATGGATGGGACTATCTTCCTTGCAGTTGTAGATTCTCTTTGTTCCTTGGGATGGTCGTTGTCCATCATCATTTCCTTGTTCATTTTCCTGAGTGAGTCCAATAGGTGTTGCAACTCTGTTGAGATTCAGGACCCAACAGGCACATGGAAAGTCCAAAGATTTAAGTTTCTTGGACATAAACCTATCAACTCTAGTACTACTATAGGTTCAAAAAGAATGGGCAGAAGAGCCATGTAGGGAATCCTCAACTGAGTCCAAATCTGTCACACTGAGGAACATAAATCCCAATTAGTGCCGACTGATGGGAAACCAAACTCCTGAGCTCTCAGCCCAGCCCATAGGGTCTGGATGTCTCCAGAGCCCTCAGGAGCCCTGCTACTTGAGGCAATATTTACTTCAGCAGTCAATGAGATCCTTCTGAGATATGCCTAAATGTAACCTCTGGAATGACATCATGACTCACTTTGAAGTCTCTTAGCCATATAAACTCATTGTCTTTACCTTTTCCCCTTTTGGTCAATGTCTTTGTCCAATTGCATTGCTAGTTAGTGCTTGGTAGTAATCCCTTGGTGCCAGGGAGGGTCAAACTTGGTATTCATGTCCCATGCTGGGGGGAAGGCAATGCATTTATATGCTGAGTTTGTCTTAGAGAGAGGTCACATTTGAGCAACAAGGAGGCTCTCAGAAGGCAATTCTTAGGTACTGCACAACAATATGCTAAGTTTCAATTCCAAAAGCAAAAGTTCATAAGTACAGTCATCAATATCATGGGCGCATCAATGGTCCATCCTCCTCCACTAGTCACTGCCCCTGTACTCAGTGGATTCTTGCTGTCCCATTGAAGAATGTGGCAGAACTCCTCAGGATGGGAATTTGATATTCTTTGAGTTATTGTGTGGATCTCCATCCACTATGACAGTGTCCCATGAACAGTTGAACTCTTTAATATTCCTTATAGGTATGTCCCAGGTGAACTGCCTCCCATGCATACCCCATCACTGGCAGCTCACACAAATGAAACTCCTCTGTCACTGTTGTAACCCTACTGTGATCCAAAATTTCTTCAAAAATGAAGCCAAGGAAATAATGGAATAAAACTAATAAAATGATATACTATTGATAGTTTTAAAAATGACAAATAAAATACAAAAAACTAAGAAGAATTTGAAATAATAAAAATTAATTTAAAAGTTAATTTTGGCATTTTGCCTTTCATCACTGTAAGATCTGTTGCCTTGTATGTACAGTGATATTTTCTTCCATTTATTCCTTCAATGTCTTATTTTTTTCATTTTATCTTCAAAGAAGTGTTATGTTACAGAAAAGTCACCTACAGAATATAGGGGATTCCCATATACACAACATCTTACACCTTTTACCCTTTCCCCTATTAATAACACTTTACATGTGGGTGGTACATTTGTTAAAATTGATGTACAAATATTGAAGCATTGCTACTAACCATGGTCAATGATTTTCATTATGGTTTACATTTTGGACCATACTCTTTCATAAATTTTTGACAAAATTTAACATGGCCAGTATCCATCATTTCAAGATCATGTAGAACAATTCCAGCATCCCAAAAATGCCCCATTCCATTTAATTCTATTTATTCCTTCCTGTCCCCTCAGGACCCACGATAACCACCAAGTTTCAATCCTTGAAGAACAAGATTCATAGTTACTTGCAAAAACATTGAGGTCTTGACATACTGGTCTGTCCTCCCCTACTATGTACTGCCTATTCTCTTGAGAGACATCTGCCCCTCTATTTGGGAACATAGCAGGGCTCCCCAGGATGGGATTCCAACACCTTCCTGTTCATTGTGTGGGTCTCAACCCACTTTTAGAAGGCACTATGACAGGATGGAACCTCAGACATTCTCTGGAAGCCTGCCCTGGGTGTGCCCTGTCCCACATGCCCTCCACATCCAACACCCTAAACCAGTAATACTTCTGTACCATATTTGCCAAATAACCTTTCCCATGTTGTACTTTCAACAACATAAGTGCAAACCCAGAGTTCTTCTGCTCCTTCCCCTAACCCCACCCCCCCAAATTCCATGGACAGTGCAAGTTCCCCAGCCTGAGTCCCTCATGGACCAGAAAGGCCCAACCCAATAGTATCACTGCATCACTGTCTCACTCATCCATTGCACAACTGCACACTTCCACCTTATCATATATTTTGCCCATATGGTCATTGGCTCAACCCTCTACTCCCTTTCTGTATTCTGTAATCAAATCTGCCAGACTTTAGTTCTAGAGTCCTATCAGTGGGTACATATAATATTTGGGCCTGGCTTGCTTCACTCAATATATGATCTTCAAGGTTCATCCATGTTATCTCATGTGTTAATAATACATTCTTTCTTACAGCTGAGCAATATTTCATTTCATGTGTATACCACAGTTTGCTTAACCATTCATCCTTTGATGGACATTTGAGTTGTTTCCAACTTTTGGCAATAGTGAATAATGCCTCTGTGAACATTAGGGTGCATATATCTGTCTGTGTCCCAGCTTTCAATTCTTCCAGGCATACACCCAGTAGTGGGATTGCTGGATCATATGGCAGTTCTATAGTTAGCTTCCTGAGGAACTGCCAGACTGTCCTCCACAATGGTTGTACCATTCTGCATCACACCAGCAGTTGGATAAGGGTTCTTATTCCTCAAAATCCTCTCCACCACTAATCTTATTTTTTTAATATGTGCCAATCTAATGATTGTAAGATGATATCTCTTGTGGTTCTGATTTGCATTTCCCTAATAGCTAGTGAAGTTGAGCATCTTTTCATGTGCTTTTTACCCATTTGTATTTCTTCTTTGGAGAAGTATCTTTGCCCATTTTTAAAATGGATTGTTTGTCTTTTTGTTTTAGAGGTGTAGGAAATCTTTATATATGCTGGATATTAGGCCCCTCTAAGATATATGCTTACCAAATATTTTCTCCCATTGAGTGGGCTGCCTTTGTACTTTCTTTACAAACTCCTTTAAAATGAAAAAGTTTTTAATTTTGAGGAGGTATCATTTATATATTTTTTCTTTCATTGCTCATGCTCTGGGTGTAAAGTTCATGAAACCATTTCCTAATACAAGATTTTATAGATGTTTCCCTACATTATTTTCCAAGATCTTTATGGTCTTGGCTCTTATATTTTTGATACATCTTGAGTTAATTTTTGTATAAGTTGTGTGAGATGGTATTCCTATCTCAACATTTTGGATATGGAAATCCAATTCTCCAAGCACCATTTGTTGAAGAGGCCATTCTCCCCAAGTTGAGTGGGGTTTAGTGGTTTTGTTAAATATCATTTGACTGTTATAGCAGTTTGATAATTTTTATGCAATTTCCTCCTTGAAGCACTAATTGTGTAAGAATGTGTTGTTTAAATTCCATATTTTTGTGCCTAATCTGCTTCTCTACCCATCAATGATTTCCAGCTTCATTCCATTGTGATCAGAGAAATTACTTTGTATAATTCAAAGTTTTCTGAATTCATTGAGAGTTGTTCTCTGGCATAGAATGTGGTCTATCCTTGAGAATGATCCATGTTCACTCCAGAAGAATATATATCCTACTGTATTTGCATGAAATGCTCTGTATATGTCTATTAGTTCAAAATCCTCTAATGTATTATTCAAAGTCTTAGGTTCTTTATTGATTCTCTGTCAAAATATTCTGTCTATTGGTGATAGCAGTGTATTAAAGTACCCCACTATAATGGTACAGGCATATATTTCTCCACCTAGTTTTTTCAATGTTTGCCTCATGTATTTTGAGGTGCCCTGATTAGGTGCATAAACCTTTATGATTGTTCTATTTTCTTGATAGATTAGCCTTTTTATTAATTTTATAAAATTATTAAAAATTTATAAAATTATTTTATAAAATTTTCAGTGGGGCTCATGGTGACATCATTGCTATACCTGAGTTCCCACCTAATTTCTCTTTGAGCAGCCAGGTGAGCAAAGAGTCCTTGTATGGGGAGAACTCATACTTCTGTTTCTTGGATTGCACATCAGCAACGGATACGATCACCTTCCCTACAGTCATCAGGTACTTAGATGTTGACATCTTTGGTGTATATCCTAGACCTCTGAGAACCTAAACTATTCACTTCCAGAGATGTCTACCTAATCTTACTAACCTTATCTAAGTCCTGCCCAGTGAGCTGGTTGTAGATGGCAGTGTGAAGATAATGGTAAGACAGCATGAGACTAGATGCTGGCCTCATTCATGTGGGCAGCAGCCAAGTGTCTATGCTATCAGACCACAGTCCATAAGGTTGACAATGTCTGCATAGGACGTCACATCCAGTTTAGACACATCTTGCAAAAAAGGGCAAATAAGGGCCTGCAGAAAGACCCAATATTTGGGGTTCAGTGTTCCCATACCCACTCACAGTAGATTTCCAAGTTACTCATCTCCATACAATATGGTAACTGGATACTCTGTTTTTACTATCATGGGAAAATAGGTCCTCAGAGAGCTGTGGTGTAGTGCCTAACTATCCCAACCTCCTGTTTCTCACCAGAGTGTAAGAGTTCCCAGTTGTTGTATGCCTATATGCAAAGATGCACACACTGCAGTTGTGAAAGGCATGGAGCAGCACTTCTTCTCCAGTGCCTCAATATGCTTATTCTTGAGATCAGACTTGGGGGTCCTCAGTCCAGGTGAAGGACAACAAGTAGTGGAAGATGAAGCCTTGTTAGGTATCCTTGCTCTGTTTTGGATCAATGATGCTGGTAGCCCTTTGCCTGCCACCACACAATTAGCATTCTGGCTGGGTGCATGGGAGTTGAAGTGCCAAATGGACACTGCTACTTTCACCAAGGCATCAGCCATGGCTCAAGATATTTCCACCCTCCTCAGCTGGTGTGCTGGTCCAGTACAGGGGATGTATCAGTTCTGACTGCCACCAGATATTTTGGGGGTCCCCATTTTACACTTGGAACCTACCTACTGCAGATGGGGATATGGGAAAAACCTTTAAAATGAGGGGCCTCCAGAACAGCTTAAGAGGTGCAAAGAGATTACCTTACCAGGAAGCAAGGGATGGGAGCAGGGAGATGTGTGGCTAATTTGGCACTATGCCCACTGCTCACTGAATGACTGAGTAGTGGGCTGAAGACTGGGACCTAAGAAAATGTGACAGCAGAATTGTGTGTGGCCAGGGACTGCCCTGGTAGCCAGCTCATTTCTTTATGTAGCTAAATAATATTCCATTTTATGGATGTACCACAGCTTGCTTATCAATTCACTTATTGAAGAATTTCCTGGTGTCTTCCAGGGTTTGGTAATTATGGAAAGGTGTTAACACACACCTTATGGCTTTTGTGAGAACTTAAGTTTTTGTCTCTTTTGGATAAACAACTAGGAGTGTAATTGCTGGATGTATGTTAAGCCTATGTTTATTTTTTTAAAGAAATTGCCAAACTGCCTTTCAAAGTGGATGCACTATGTTTTATATTTTTTTAATTTATTAATTTTTAATTGTGTAAAATATACAAAACATAAAATTGTTTTAACCATTTTAAGTGAACAATTCTTTGATATTAAATACACTGATAATATCATGTATCATTAATCTCTCTCTATTTCTAGTCTATTTTCACCATCCTCAATCAAAACTCATAACTATTTAGCAATAATCCTTCACTCTCCTACCACTCTTAGTAACCACTATTCTGCTCTGTCTCTATGAATTATTTTATCCAAATATTTCATATAAGACTAACCATGCATTTGTCCTTTATGTCTGGCTTAATTCACTCACTATATTATTTTCAGGGTTCATCCATGTTGTAGCATGTACCAGCATTTCACTTCTTTATACAGCTGAATAATATTTCATTGCATGGATATATCACATTTTGCTTATCCATTCATCTGTTGAAGGACACTTTGCTTATTTTCATCTTGTGGTTGTTGTGAGTAATCTTGCAATGTTGAACAGTGTAAGAATATCTGTTCAAATCCTTGTCTGTCGTTCTTTGGGGAATATAACTGGGAATGGAATTGCTGAGTCATATGGTAATTCTATGTTTAATTTTCTTTGGAACTGCCAAACTTTTAATGGTGGTTGTATAATTTTATATTATTACCAATAATGCATGAGTGTTCTTATTTCTCTGCATCCTCTCCATCACTTGTTATTTTCAGTTTGTTTAAATAATAGGCATCCTATGGGTGTGCAGTGGTATTTCATTGTGGTTTTAATTTGTATTTCCCTAATAACAAATCATATTGTGAACTTTTTCATATACTTATTGTATAGTTTACTATCAGTTTTGAAGAAATGTCTATTCAAATGTTTCCCCTTTTTTAAATTAGATTTTCATTCTGTTCTTGAGTTGTAAGATATTAAACCCTTATCAGATTTATGGTTTCCAAATATTGTCTCCCAATCTGCAGATCATTTAGTTTCTTGATAATGTCTTTTGATGCAAGTTTTTAAACATTTTTGCCTTATAAAAGACTCACATGTGGTTGACATTATACACAGTTTGTGCATTCTGATATTGTTTTTCGAAGAAATTTTAAAAATGTGACTTCCAGGAAGATGGTAGGCTAGAAAGACATAGGACTCTCTTCTCTTCCAGAAAAATAGCTAGAGGACAGGCAGAAATTGCCTGGAAAAATATCTTCTAGGGTTTAGGATACCAGGCAAAGGCTGACCACTGCCCAGAAGACAGGGAAAACTGAGGGGAATAGGAATGGCAAAACTGTGAGTTTAAACCACTCACTGTTACTTCAGGCACTCTCCCCAACACTAAAGACACTTTAGAATTCTCAGCCTCTCAGCTTGCTATAGACAAAAGGGGCTCCATACATCCCCTGCCCCAGGAAAGGTGAGAGAGAGCTACACAGCCTAAGGCTGACTCCCCTTTTGACCCACAAATTTGGTCTGCAGTATCCCATGAACACTTACAGCCTGGGTGGGACTAAGCTGGGAGCCACCAATGGACAAAGAGATCCAGGAATAAAGAGATCCGACCCTACCAATCTCTTCTAGTAACTGGTATTGCTATTTGAGGACTCAGAGGGGAGTGGAATAATTTCCTATCCAGGAAAATGGAGGGGTCTGCTAGAAAAAGCTGGAGAACTGTCTTTGAGAAAGTTTGAATTACAAGGCTTTTAGCCTCCAGGCAGGAACCTCTATCACATTAATCCAGTCTGTATTGCAGCAAACAAACTTCAACCAAGCATTGAACTGTGAGGGCTACCAAAGAGTTGCATCCTGTGCCAGACCAAGCAAGTGCATGTGATAAATTTGAAAAATAAGTAAGAGAGGCTTTCTCTGGCGTTTATAGCTTTCCTCCGGAAGGCCCTAAGAAGTGGATCTGCAACTCATTCCTGGGTCCAAAGCCAAGTTGTGTGCAAATAATAGGGTAAACCCTAATGATCCAAGTTGGACCAAGAAGCAAAGAGCAGCATTAATACACAGACTTCAGTCACTAAATCACTACAATAGAGAAAGAAATTGAGCATCTGAGTAAACTACTATCCTAGCCAGATGCCTTAACATCAGCAATGAATTCTGAGCCATACTAGGAAAATGGAAGACATGGCCCAAGAAAAGGAACATATCAAAGCCCCAGAAGAGACACAAGATTAGAGACTAGTTAATGAGATGCACACACATTTTCAAAAACAATTTAATTTGTTGAAAGACAATATGGCCAAAGAGACAAATGAAATCAAGAAGACATTGAGAGATGGGTGGAGCAAGATGGCATCCATTTAATTGGGTACTCAACAGCTCCTTTGCAAGATGGCTGATTGGGGACAAGATCCTGTCAGAGTGAGCTATTTGGGAAATCCAGGGAGCAGGAACATTTGAGGCATCAACCTGAAGGGAACTGGACAGGGAGAAAGATTGCTCAAGATAAAATCATGAGTTTAAGCCCCATGGCAGAAACCACAGATAGCTAAGCCCCACTATAAGGGCAAAGGGCCAGGGTGAGCCCCTATTCCAGCCAGCCACCCAGCAAGAGTGAGCATTTTCTGAGAATGGGAGGGTCCTGGCAGAGAGAGATTTTCTTTCTGTGGGTTTGGTTTCCTGGACTCCCTTTGAGCTTTGGGGAGCATATCAGTGGCTCAAGATGGCACCAGGAAAAGGGGAGAGGAGAATCTGCTGAGTAAGCCTGGTTTACCTAACCAGCTTGGGCTGTGAGAGGGCAGAGTCAGATAATTGTCTAGTTCCTTGCTGAAAACTATCAAAATTTCAACTTCCAAAGGGAGTAAGGCAATAGGAAGCACTTAATAAGTTTCCAAGTGCCTATTTTGGGTTCCCTGGGAGGAAGGGGTGGTCCAGAAGAGGGTTGAGAATCATTTCTGTGCAGTGAATATAGTCACCAGTATCCCATTTGAATTTCAAAATGGAATTCAACCTGACCATGAGAGGGCAGGGGGGATCTGCTCACACAGCCTGTTGAATCTTGCTGCCCTAGAATAGTCAACCCTGCCAAAGGGAAAGTGACTGGATAGATTTCTCAACAGCTAACTGACCCAACAAGAAAGTTTAGCTCAGTGGAAGTTTCTGCCTTGAATATATGAGGTCACTAGTTCAATTCCTGGCTTCTCTTAGCATAGTGATTCACAAGGATATCAAATATCCAGCTGACATGTTAAGACAGGGAAAACATAGACATTATTTTTGTATTAGCTTTTATTGGGTCCCTTGTTTTTCCTAAGGAAAGGTTACTTTAAAAAAAATAATTTAGTTTACTTGCTAAAACTCACTTCAAAACCTGCAGAGAGAAGGCTGCAGGGTAATTGATGAACACCAGCAGCCTGAGAAATTTCACAAGGGCCTAAGAAGGAATGCTGTTTTTCCTTAGTTTTTGTTTGACTGCTTCCTGGTGTGTTTGGGGTTTTTGTTTGTTTGTTTGTTTCCTGTTTTTCTTTCCTCTTTCATCCTTGTCCCCTTTTTAAAAATTAGGTGCTGTTGGCTTGTTTCTTCCTTATTGTTCTTCTTCTTCCTTGATTTCCCATTTCCTGGGTATACTAATTTTGTGTACCAATTCTATCCCTTTTCGTTCTGTCATCTTTCTATTTTCTGCTTTCTGTTGTGGTTCTTACATTCCACCTTCCTTTATTTAGCCCTCAATTTTTCTGGTTTCTATTTGTATCTTGTCCTTTCTGCTTTTTTAAAATTAACTTTTGTGTGTGTGCTTTCTTTTATCTTTCTCTCTCTCCTCATCATTCTGGCCTTTTAAATCATTCTATATATTTTTCTGTATTTGGTTTCACATTTCATTGTAGGTACTCCACTTTTTTTATTCTCTACACTGCTTACATGAGTTAAATATTCATTTTCCTAAACCTTATATGGTCCCTCTTCTAACTGCTACTATTATTATTACTATTACCCTTTTCTTATCTTTTATGCTTTCTCTGGCTCTAATCTTTTCCTTTCAAGGGAACATAGAAAACAGTAAGGAAATAGAAAAAGAAGACCAAAGTGTCAAAGAGAAAACTTAATGCACACACACAACCAGCAATTAAATAAAACTCTACAGTAGAGAGACAGAAGCTAATCAACTGAATAAACCCATCAAGATAAAAAGATGACCAGAGGGCAACAAAAAATTACAAATGATACTAAGAAACAGGAAGAGATGGCACAGACCAATGGACAAACTAAAAACCAGAAAGAGATGCAAAATATCAAACAACTAATCAAAGCTGTCCAAAAAAATATCATGGGCCAACTTAATGAAGTGAATGAAGAGATTCAGGATGTTAAGAAAGCACTGGGAGAACATACTGAAGAAATTGTAAACATACATAAAATATAACAGATATGATGATGATGAACGACACAATCCAAGAAATCAAAAAGTTACTGGAAGTACATAGTAGCAGGTTTGAACAGGTAGAAGAAAGAATTAGTGATGTGGAAGACAGTACATTGGAAATCAAACAAATAGTAGAACAGATATAGAAAAAATCAAGCAGGGACTTAGGGATTTGAATGACAACAAAAAATGCACAAACATATGCATTATAGGCATCTCAGAGGAACAAGACAAGGGAAAGGGGGCAGAAAGAATGTTGAAGGAAATAATGGATGAAAACTTCCCAAACCTATTGCAGGAGAAGGATGTACATGTCCAGGAAGAAAAACACAACCCAAACAGTATAAATCCTCAAAAGCCTACATCAAGACATATACTCATCAAACTGTACAATGATCAAGACAAAGATAAAATACTGAAGACAGCAAGAGAAAAGAGAACCATCATATACAAGGGGAGCTCAATAAGATTAAGTGCTGATTTCTCATCTGAAACCATGCAGGCTAGAAGGCAGGGGTATGACATAGACAAGGTGCTAAAAGAAAAAAAACTTCCAGTAAAGAATTCTCTATTCAGCAAAGCTTATATTAAAAAAATGATGGAGAGTTCAAAATATGCACAGATAGACAAAAATTAAGAGAGTATGCCAACAAGAAACCTGACATTTAAGAAATACTAAAGGGAGATCTGCAGGTTGAAAGAAAAAACACAAAAGACAGAGAGATGGAGTAGAGTCAAAATAAAAAGATGAAAAGAATATAAAAACAACATGACATACATAAATCCAAAGAAAATATGGCTAATGTAAGTAATTCCTTGAGCGTTATAACAATGAATGTTAATGGATTAAATTAACCAGTCAAGAGACTCAAATTGGCAGAGTGGATAAGGAAATATGACCCATCTATATGCTGTCTACAAGAAACCCACTTTAGACCCAGAGATTCAAGGAAGCTGAAAGCGAATGGCTGAAAAAAATTTTACCAGCAAACAATAAATAAAAAAGTTTGGGAATAGCTATACTAATATCAGGCAAAATATACTTTATATGCAAAACTATTGTAAGAGACAAAGATGGACACTATATATTAGTAAAAGTGGTAATCTTTCAAGAAGAATGAAAAATCATAAATACTCATGCACCTAACCAGGGTGCCTCAAAATACATGATGCAAACACTGGAGAAACTAAATGGAGAAAAAGGAGCCTGTACAATTATAGTGGGGGATATTAATAAACCATTATCACCATCAGACAGAACATCTCCACAGAGAATCAATAAAGAAACAAAGACCCTGAATAACACATTATAGGATCTGGTTATAATGGACATATACAGAACACTACACCCAAATACAGTGGCATATAAGTTATTCTTTAGTGCACATAGATCATTCTCCAAGCTAGACTACATGCTAGGTCACAGAAAAATTCTCAATGAATTCAGAAAGATTGAAATTATATAGAGTAATGTTTCTGACAACAATGTAATGAAGGTAGAAATCAATAAGAGCCATTGAACCAGATTGGGAAGAAAGATATGGAAGTTAAACAACATGCTCTTAGACAAACAGTTGATCAAGGAGAAAATTTCAAACAAAATCAGTAATTATCTTAAAATGAATGAAAATGGCTATACAACATATCAAAACCTATGAGATGCAGCAAAACCTGTACTGAAGGGAAATTCATAGCCATAAATGCATACATCAAAAAAGAAGAAAGAGCTAAAATTGAAGACCTAACTGCACACATGGAGGAATTGGAGAAAGAACAACAAACAAACCCAAAATGAAGAAGAAAGTAGGATTATAACAGAACTAAATGAAATAGAAAATAAGAAGGCACTAGAAAAAAATAAACAAAACCAAATGCTGATTCTTTGAGAAGATCAATAAAATTGACAAACATTAGCTAGAATAACAAAGAAAAAGGAGAGAAGATGCAAATACACAAATGAGAAATGAGGAAGGTTGTATTAGTCAGGGTTCTCTCAGGAAACAGTATCAACAGGGTTCTCTCGAGAAACAGAATCAATCTGTCAATAATATGAGATTTTATAAGAGTCTCTCACGTGACTGTAAAGATACAAATGTCCAGGTTCCACAGGAAGGCTGCAAACCAGGCCCTCCGATGAAAGTCCAATGAAGGGTCCTTGATGAGTTTCTGGGAGAAGTTGGCTGTCCAACAATGGGCTGGAAAATTCTCTCTGAATGTTGAAATAACTTCCCCTTTTCAAGCATTCAACTGATTGGATAAAAGCATCACCCAACCATTGCTGATTCAATCTCCTTGTTTGATGCAGATGTAATCAGCCATTCGCACAGTAAACTCACTGGTGATTGATGTCCATAAATGCTCTTGTATTAAAACTAGCCCAGTGCTTGCTGGGTCAAACACCTGGACACAATTGCCTGGCAGAATTGACACATTAGCCTAACCATCACAGTCCACCCTTTGTCAACTCAGCAACCAAACACATTACCTTAAACCATAATTAGTCTCTAAATAAAAAAATTAACAGACAAACATACATATGTATTTCTGCCTAACAATGTTCAACTCCCCTGCTTATAACTGGAAATGCATTACTTCCCCACAGAACAGGGTGCAAGTCCTTGGATAATATTCACTCTTAAACATTACATCCTTAAATACTATGATGTGAAATTAATACAACTTTTCATATGATAGGGGAAAATGTTGGGGAGAAAATGAAGAAATTCATTTTGTGTACATATAAAATCATACTTGTAACGAAACAAGGAAGAAGGGTTCCTTGTTTCTGTAACAGGTCATGTGGTCAAAATTCATATTTATCACTACCTTCTTCCACTACCCATTCTTTCCCATTACCTTCAGCAAGCACTTCAGCTGGTCATGGTTCTTTGCCTGGTGGGGTGACCCAAACTTTCATTCCTGAAGGTTCTGGGCCATTGTAACTTGTTTGAATTGATGGTTGCAATTTTCCATGGACTTTAATCACAGGGTATGGAAGTACTAACAGACACCCTAGAGGATCCCCTGCATTCCAGGAAAACTCTTCTTTACCCCCATTATGTAGATGTAGTCCTATTTCCCCTTGATAGTAAGGATCAACCACCCCAGCCAGTAGTGTAATTCCCTTCTTTGCCTGTTGATTCACAGGTAAGAGTAGCCCAAATTGGCCAGGTGGCAGTCTTAACTTCCAGTTCAATGGAATCATTGTTGTGTTCCTTGGTGGCAACACTCCTCCTTTTGGGACTAAAACCTGTAGACCAGCAGAGCTTAAGTTTGCAGGGAAAGGAAGCAAAAATTTTCCTAGTGGGTCACTAGAGGCAATAGTGAGTGGTGACACTGCCGTTTCCACCCCCTGATTCCTGGACCTGTGAATCCTGGTTATTGAAGAAACAGCACCGTAGAGAAGACACTGATTCAGAGCATACACAACCTCCTGGAGAACATTGCCCCAGCCCTGCAAGGTATTCCCACCAATTTGGTGCCGTAATTGAGTCTTCAAAGGGCCATTCCACCATTCTATTAATCCAGCTGCTTCAGGGTGATGGGGAACATGGTAAGACCAGTGAATTCCATGGGAATGTGCACATTCTCATGCATCTTTTTCTGTGAAATGGGTTCCTTGATCAGAAGCAATGCTGTGTGGAATGCCATGGCAGTAGATAAGACATTCGACAAGTCCACGGATGGTAGTTTTGGAAGAAGCATTGCATGCCAGAAATGCATACCCATATCCAGACTATGTGTCTATTCCAGTTAAAGCAAATCTCTGCCCCTTCCATCGTGGAAGTGGCCCAATGTATTCATCCTGCCACCAGGTAGCAGGCTGGTCACCTCGAGGAATTGTGCCATATCAGGGGCTGATTGTGGGTCTCTGCTGCTGGCAGATTGGGCATTCATCAGTGGCTGTAGCCAAGTCAGCCTTGGTGAGGGGAAGTCCATGTTGCTGAGCCCATGCATAACCTCCATCACTACATCCATGGCCACTTTGTTCATGAGCCCATTGGCAATGACAAGAGTGGCTGGTGAAAGAGGCTGACCATTAACCACAGAGAGGGTCATCTTATCCACTTGGTTATTAAACTCTTCCTCTGTGAAGTCACGATCTGGTACCAAGCTGTATTACTCAGGGTTCTCTTGGGAAAGAGAATCAACAGGAGATATCTGTCAATAATATGAGATTTTATAAGAGTCTCTCATGCTACCGTGGGTATTCAAAAGTCCAGGTTCCACAGGCAGGCTGCAAAGCAGGGCTTCGATGAAAGTCCAATGAAAGGTCTTTGATGAGTTCTAGGGGAAGTTGGCTGTCCAACGATGAGCTGGGAAATTGTTTCTGAATGTTGAAATCACTTCCCTTTTTAAGACATTCAACTGATTGGATAAAAGTGTCACACATTGCTGATGCAATCTCCTTGATTAATGCAGATGTAATCAGCCATCCACCCAGGAATCTCACTGGTGATTGAAGTCCATAAATGCTCTTGTATTACAATTAGCTCAATGCTTGCTGGGTGAAATACCTGGACACATTTTCTTGGCTGAGTTGACATATTAGCCTAACCATCACAAAGGGTATATCACCACAGTCCCCACAGAAATAGAGTATCATAAGTGGATATTTTGAAAAATTATACACCAACAAGGAACACAATTTAGAGGAAAGGGACAAATTCCTAGAAACACTCAAGCAGCCTATGTTGACAAAAGAAGAATTTAATGAACTCAACAGACCAATCACAAGTAAAAAGATAGAATCAGTCATCAAACAACTCCCAAATAAGAACAGCCCAGGACCAGATGTTTTCACAGGTGAATTTTACCAAACATTCCAGAAAGAAATAACACCAATCCTGCTTAATCTCTTCCAAAAAATGGAAGTAGAGAGAACAATGCTTAACTCATTCTATGATGCCAACAGTACCCTAATACCAAAGCCAAACAAAGGTGCTACAAGAAAGGAAAATTACAGACCAACCTCTGTGAAGAAACTAGATGCTAAAATCTCAATAAAATACTTGCTAATCGTATTCAAATGAATTATACACCATGACCAAGTGGTTTTCATCCCGGGTATGCAAAGATGGTTCAAAATGAGAAAATCAAACAATGTAATAGATCACATAAACAGATCAATAGGAAAAAATCACATGATCATCTCTACAGATGCAGAAAAGGCATTCAACAAAATACAGCACCATTTTCTGATAAAAATATTGCAAAAGATAAGATTAAAAGGAAACTTTCTGAACATGATAAAGGGCATATATGGAAAACCCACAGCTTACACCATATACAATGGTGAAATCCTAAAAGCTCTCCCTCTAAGATTGGGAAAAATACAAGGATGCCCACTCTCACCACTCTTATTTAACATTGTGTTAGAATTTCTTGCTCAGGCACTGAGGCAAGAAAAAGATATAAAAGCCATCCCAATTGGAAAGGAAGAAGTAAAAATTTCACTATTTGCAGACAACATGATTCTATATATAGAAAGCTCTGAGAAATCTACAACAGCTTCTAGAGTTTATAAATGAGTTCAGTGAAGTCACATTCTATAAGATCAATGCTCAAAAATCAGTAGCATTTCTGTACACCAATAAAGATCAATCTGAGGAGGAAATTTTAAGAAATGATTTACAATAGTAAATTATAAAATCAAGTACCTTGGAATAAACTGAAGCTACAAATGACTTGTACAAAGGAAACTACACAGCATTGCTAATGGAAATCAAAGAAGACTTAAATAATGGAACAATATTCCCTGTTCATGGATAAGAAGACTAAACATCATTAAGATATCTAACCTATCCAAACTGATCTACAGATTTTAAGAAGTTCCAGTAAAAATCAACGCAGCATTTTTTACTGAATTGGAAAAACTATGATATTTATTTGGAAGAGTCAGAGGCCCCAAATAGCCAAAAACATATTGAAAAAGAAAAATGAAATTGAATTAATCACACTACCTGACTTTGAAGCATACTACAAACCTTCAGTTTTCAAAACTGCTTGGTGTTGGCACAAGGATAGACATACCAACAAATGGAACTGAATTGAGAACACTGATATAAATCCTCACCTATACAGTTATCTGATATTCGACAGGGCCACCAAGCCCTCTCAACTGGAAGAGAATGGCCTCATCAACAAATGGTGTGTTAGAGAACTGGATATCCATATCCAAAAGAATGAAAGAGGAACATCATCTCACACCTTATAAAAATCAACTTAAGAGGGATCAAAGATCCAAGTATAAAAGCCAAGACCATAAAGACCATGGAAGATGATGTAGGGAAGAATCTACAGGACCTTTTATTAGGAAGTCACTTCTTGAACTTCAAACCCAAAGCACGAAGAGTGAAAGACAAAGTATATAAATGGGACTTCTTCCAAATTACAACCATTTGCACCTCAAAGGAGTTTGTCAAGAAAGTGAAAAGACAGCCTACGCAATGGGAGAAATTATTTGGTAACCATAAATCTGATAGGAGCCTAATATTCAGCATATATAAAGAAATCCTATCTCTTGAAAATAAAAACACAAAGAGCCCATTTAAAAAATGGGCAAGTGGTTTGAACAGACACATTTTCAAAAAAAAAAAAAACAAATGACTAAAAAGCACATGAAAAGATGCTCAATATCACTAGCTATTAAGGAAATGCAAATTAATGAGTCACTGTCTTACACCCATTAGACTGGTGGCCATTAAAAAAAATAGAGGATTATAAGTCTTGGAGATGATGTGGTGGAATGGTTACCCTTATACACTGGTGTTGGGAATGTAGAGTGGTCCAGGAATTGTGGTGGACAGTTTGGCAGTTCCTCCAAAAACTAAATATAGATTTGTCATATTACCCAGCAATTCCACTGCTGGGTATACACCTAGAAGAACTGAAAGCAAGGACATGAACAAATAGATGCACACCAATATTCATAGTGGCATTATTCACTATTACCAAAAGTTGAAATCAACCCAAATGCCCACCAACAGATGAATGGATAAACAAGATGTGGTACATACATACAATGGAATATTACTCAGCTGTAAAAAGGAATACAGTGTTAACTCATGGGTTAACATGGATGATGACCTTAAGTTGAGTGAAACAAGCAGGGCATTGAAGGGCAAATATTACATGACATCTCTGACATGAATTAAGCAAATTGAGCCAACTCAGAGAGCTAGAGTCTTGAAGATAGGTTTACAGGAAATAAGAAGGGAGAAGAAGGTTGTGAACCAAGGCCCATACTGGCAAAATCTATGATAATGTGGAAATGAGTAGTTGGACTGTGAAGAGATATGGCACGGGTGTATGGATACTCTTGGGCTGGGAGATGCATGCCTGATAGGAAGGGTGGGTTGGTGAGTTTCATTTGGATGGTCCAAGGAATTGCAAGGAGGTTTAAGAGAGGGAATAGGTGAACAATGGCAATAGGTGGGTATATGAGTGAAATTACAATTTTGAGAAAACTTTATTGGCAATACAACAAGGAAGGCTTACTGGATTAGGCTGTTGAATGGGGGTTCATTTGAGATAGGGCATATCTGGGACTGTCTTCTAGAGAATGTTTGAGTGATCATTTTGTCATAGTGTGCTCTATCAGTCGGAGGAGAACCACATAATGAGTGGGAAAGAGTTGGACTCCCATGCTTGGGAGGCCTGATATGTTCTCAACAAATTAGGGGTGTGTCTCACGAGAGCAGGGGCAGTTCCTAATAGGGGAAGACAGGCTAATATGTGCAGGTCTTAGCGTTTCTGTAAGTATGTGAGAATCTTGTTCTTCAAGGAGTGAAGCCTGGTGGTCCATGGCCCCTGAGGGGAAGGGGAGGGAGGAATAGAAGAAATTGAAGAGAGGGTATTTGGGGCCAATGGAAGTGTTCTGCATGATCATAATAAGATGATGGATACAGTCATGTAAAATTTCATCAAAAAATTATAAAAGTGTATGGTCTAAAATGTAAACCATAATGTAAACCATTGACCATGGTTGGTAGCTGTTTCAATACTTATACATAAGTTGTAACAAATGTACCATTTACATGTAAAAGGATTATTAATAGGGAAGAGGGGAAGGGGGAGGATGTTGGGTATGTGTGTCCCCTATATTTTTTATGTAACCTTACATACAAGGTACCTAAAACTTCTTTGAAGACTATATATATATATATATATGTATGTATGTATGTATATATATATATAAGTAGGACACTGGGGAAGAAATGGAAGAAAATGCCACTGGATATACAGGAAAACTGATATTACACTGATGAAAGGAAAAATGTCAAAAATAATTTATTTTATTTTATTTTTAATATTTTTCATTTTTTAAATACCCCAATCTGTCAGTGATGGGGGATACATTAGTGGAAGTTCACCTGGGCATACATAGAAGGTATATAAATATGTTCAAAAGTTCATGGAGCATTTCCACAGTGGGTGGAGATTCACACAACTGAAAGATTGTTTAATTCTCATCTTTTGAAGCTCTGTCACATTCTCTAATGGAACAGCAACCATCCCCCAAGTGCAGAGGCAATGACAAGTGAAGAAAGATGGTCCATTGATGGGCCCTTGATGTTGATGACTGTGCTTGAGAGCCTTTTTCTCTTGAATTTTCAAGGCAGCCTAGTGTTGGAGAGTACCTAAGAGTTGCCTCCTGAGATCCTCCTTGTTGCTCAAATGTGGCATCTCTCTAAGCCAAACTCAGTATATAAATGCATTACCTTCCCCCTATCATGGGACATGACTCCTGGAGATGAGTCCCCCTGGCACCAAGGGATTACTACTAAGCATCGCCTGGTGATACAACTGGAAAAAGACCTTGAAAAAAGAGGGGAAATGTAAAGACAAATGAGTGTATATGATTAAGAGACTTCAATGTGATTTGGGAGGACATCAGAGAGGTAATGCTTATACATGCCTCAGCAGGATCTTATAGATGGTCAAGGTAGATACTACCCCTATAGTGGGAATCCTGAAGACTCTGGAGACACCCAGGACCTTTTATGGCCATGGCAGATAACTCCTGAGTTTGGTGCCTTGCCAGTGACTCTACTTTGGAGCTTGTGCTCCCAAGTGTGACAGAGTTGGACTCAGATGTGACTTCTCTACACATGCCTTTTCTGTCCCTTTTATTTGAACCTATAGTTAGTGTTGGACTTGGTAGATATATGTCCAAGAGACTTTAATCTCTGGGTTGTCCATGTGCCAGCTGGACCCTGAAATTCAACAGAGTTGCAATACCTACTCTCCAGTTCATTGGCCACAGAACAACTAACAAAGAAATGATGATGAACAATGAGCCCTCCTCCAAGGAACCAATAGAGTCCACAACTGCCAACAAGCAAGTCCCATCCATCTGCCACATGGGATCAAAGCCTCTTCACAATTAGAGATGGAGTGGGCAACACCATCCCAGAATCCTTAGAATTGGGGAATGAACTATGGATTAAATTAGTCTGACTGGTATTCTACTCTAGACTTATTGTGATTCTAGCAATGGAAGAAACTGTATCATTCCTATAGAGTCAGTGGCCATTAGAGGTTCTGAGGGCAGGGAGAGGGAAATATGGGTGAAATATGGGGGCATTTTGGGGTCTTGGGAATTTTCCTAAATAACATTACAATGACAGATATGGGCCATTATATACAAAATTGTGTGGGAGAGAGTGCAAACTCCATTGTAAACCATAATGCATGCTTAGTGGCAATGCTCTAAAATGTTTTCCTCAATTATAATGAATGTACCACTCTAATGAAATATGTTGTTAATGTGGGAATATGTGGGAGGTGTAGGAAACAGGCCATATGGGAATCCCCAATATTTTTATGTAATATTTTTGTAAACTAAATAACTTTTTTTAAAAAATGAAATAAATATTTTAAAAAAGAAGACATTAAGAGAACACAGAGAAGAATTTGCCATCCTGAATAGAAAAGTAACAGAGCTCCTGGGAATGAAAGACATGATGGGTGATATCAAAACATATTAAAGGCATAAAACAGTAGACTCAAAATGATAGAAGTAAGAATAAGTGATACCAAAGACAGAGTTGCTGAATTTGAAGAAAGAAAATAACAGAGAGAGAAAAGAATGGAAAAAATTAAGCAGGGGCTGAGAGAGTTGAATGACAACATGAACTGCAACAACATACCTGTCATGGGATTTCCAGAAGGAGAAGGGAAGAGAAAAGGGCAGAAAGAGTATTTGAGGAAATAATAGCTGAAAATTTCCCAACTA
This sequence comes from Cabassous unicinctus, assembly GCA_029593785.1. NCBI lineage: Eukaryota > Metazoa > Chordata > Mammalia > Cingulata > Chlamyphoridae > Cabassous > Cabassous unicinctus. Next base: position 52,435 of record JAQZBX010002959.1, read on the forward strand.
TCATGAAAGAAATAAACTTACATGTCCAAGAAGTACACTGTACCATGATCAAAATAAATCTGAGTAGACTTACTCCAAGACACATACTACTCAGAATATCAAATGTCAAAGTTAAAGAGAAAATTCTAAGAGCAGTAAGGGAGATGCAAACCATTACATACAAGGTACACCCAGTAAGACTTAGTGCCAATTTCTCATCAGAAAACATGGAGGTGAGAAGACAGTGGTATAATAAAATTAGGATACTGAAATTGGAAAACTGCCAACCAAAAATTCTTTATCCAGCAAAATTTTCCTTCAAATATGAATGCAACTATAACATATTCACAAACAAACAGAAACTAAGATAGTTCATAAAAAAGAATCAAACTTTGCAGGAAATATTAAAGGAAACCTTAGAGCCTGAAAGAAAAAGACAGGAGGGAGAGGCTTGGAGGGAGGTTTAGAAGAAATAACAGCAGAAAGGATAACCAAAAGGGTAAAAAGACAGATGAAAACATGATATGACATATGAGAACCAAAGAATAAAATGGTCGAAGTAAATAATGCATTTACAGTAATATCCTCAAATGTGAATGGATTAAACTCTCCAAACAAAAGATATAGACTGACAGAATGGATTAAAAAACATAAGCCATCAATATGCTGCTTACAAGAAACTTAACTTAGACACAGGGATACAAAGCAGCTGAAAGTGAAAGATTGGAAGAAGATACTACATGCAAACAGTAACCAAAAAAGAGCAAGTGTGGCTATACTAATATCAGACTAAACAGACTTTAAATCCAAAAATTATGAGAAACAGAAGGCCATATATATTAATTAAAGGTACAATGCACCAGGAAGATATAAGTCATAAATATCTATGTACCTGAACAGGGTACCCCGAGATGTATGACACAAACACTGTCAAAACTGAAGGGAGACATAGATATCTTTGCCATAATCACTGGAGACTTTAATAAACCACTCACATCACTAAATAGAACAATTAGACAAGATCAACAAGGAAACAGAGAAATTGAACAACATGATAAATGAGTTGGACCTAACAGACATATGCAGAACATTGCATCTAAATTCAGTGGGTTATACATTCTTCTCAATTGCCCATGGATAGACCACATGTTAGGGCACATTGCAGTATTCAATAAATTTAAAAAGATGGAAATTACACAAAGCACCTCCACAGATCATAATGGAAAGAAACTGGAAATCAATAATAGACAGGAAAGAGTAAATTCACAAATGTGTGGAGGCTGAACAACATACTCCTAAATGATCAGTGAGTCAAAGAAGAAATTTCAAGGGAAATCAGTAAATATACTGAGACAAATGGAAATGAGAACACAACTAATCAAAATTTATGGGATACACAAAAGCAGTATTGAGAGGGAAATTTATAATCCTAAAAACCTATATTAAAAGAAAAGAAAGAGCTAAGCGCAAAGATTTAACAGAACAACTAGAGGAAGTAGGAAAAAACCTCAGCAAATCAATCCCAAAATAAGCAGAAGGAAAGGAATAATGAAGATTAGAGCAGAAATAAATGAAACTGAGAAAAAAAAAACAATAGAGAGATAATCAACAAAAACAATAGCTGGTTTTTTGAGAAGATTAATAAAATTGACAACCCCCTAGCTAAACTAACAAAGAAAAAAAGAGAGAGATGCAAATAGCTGCAATCAGAAATGAAAAGGAGGAAGTTACGAATGACCCCACAGAAAATAAAAGGATTCTAAGAGGATATTATGAGAAACTGTATGCCAACAAAGTAGGCAACCTAGATGAAATGGACAAATTCCTAGAAATGTGCAAACAACCTACACTGACTCTACAAGATATACAAGAACTTAACAAACCAATCATATTTAAAAAGATTGAATCTATCATCAAAAATCTCCCAACAAAGAAAAGTCTAGGACCAGATGGCCTCACAGGTAAATTCTACCAAATATTTCAAAAAAAATTAACACCAATCCTGTTTAAACTCTTTTAAAAAAATTGAATAGGAGGGAAAATTACCCAACATATTTTATGAAGCTAACATCACCCTACTACCAAAGCCAGATAAAGACACTACAAGAAAAGAAAGTTACAGTCCAATCCCTCTAATGAACATAGATGCAAAAATTCTCAACAAAATACTTGCAAATCAAATCTAACAACACATCAAAAGACTTATACATAACAACCAAGTAGGATTTATTCCTGGTATGCAAGCCTGCTTCGCATAAGAAAATCAATCAATGTAATACAATATATTAACAAATTGAGGGAAAAAAACACACATGATTTTCTCAAGTGATGCAGAAAAGGCTGACAAAATCCAGCATCCTTTCCTGATAAAAACACTTCAAAAATAGGAATAGAAGAAAAATCCCTCAATATGTTAAAAGACATATATATAAAGCCCACAGTCAACATTGTACTCAATGGGAAAGTTTGAAAGTTTTCCCTCTAAGATCAGGAAAAATTCAAGGATGACCAGTGTCACCATTATTATTCAACATTGTACTAGATGTTTTACTAGCGCAATTAGATAAGGGGAAAAAATTAAAAACATCTAAATAGGAAGAGAAAGTAAAACTCTATTTGCTGATGACGTGATCTTATATTTAGAAAATTCTGAAATGCCTAAGGGAAAGCTACTTAAGTTAATGAATGAGTTCAACAAAGTGGCAGGATAAAAGATCAACATGCAAAAATGCTTTTGAACACTAGTATTGAGCAACCTGAGGAGGAAATCAGGGGGAAATTCCATTTGTAATAGCAACAAAAGGGTCAAATACCTAGAAATCAATTCAACCAAAGAAATACAGGAACTATATGAAAAAAACTACAAAACAATGCTAAAGGAAATCAATGAAGACCTAAACACATTGAAAGATATTCATGTTCATGGATTGGAAGACTAAATATCATGAAGATGTCAATCCTACCCAACATGATTTATAGATTCAATGCAATACCAATCAAAATTCCAACAGCCTGCTTTACAGAAATAGAAAAGGCAATTGCCAAGTTCATTTGGAAGGGAAAGTGCACCCAAATAGCCAAAAGCATTCTAAAAAAAGGAGTGACATGGGAGGAATTTCACTGTCTGAACTTAAAACATACTACAAAGCCATAATGATCAAAAGAGCCTGGTACTGGCATAAAGATAGACACATTGATCAGTGGAATAGAATTGAGCCCAGAAATAAACCCTCATCTCTATGGTCAACTGGTCTTTGACAAACCTACCAAGTCCATGTTAATGGGATAAAAAAGGCTCTTTAACAAAGGTGCTGGGTGAACTGGATATCCATAACCAAAAGAATGAAAGAGGACCCCTATCTCACTCCCTTTACAACAATCAGCTCAAAACAGATCAAAGACCTTAATATAAAAACCAGGACCATAAAACTACTAGATGAAAATGTAGCAAAACATCTTAAAAATGTTGTGATAGTTGATGGTTTCTTAGCCCTTACATTCAAAGCATGTGCAACAAAGAAAAAATAAATAAATGGGCCCTCTTCAAATGAAACACTTTTGTACCTCACAGGACCTTGACAAAAGGGTGAAAAGGCAGCTGACTCAATGGGAGAAAGTATTTGAATATCACTTGTACAATAAGGGTTTAATATCCATGATATATAAAGAGAAATTACAACTCAACAGGAAAAAGACAAATGACCTGTTTAAAAAATGTGCAAAATATATGAGTAAACATTTCTCCAAAGAAGAAATACAACTGTGAAAAAAAAAAAAACATGAAAAAATGTTCAACATCACTAATGATTAGGGAAATGCAAATCAAAACTATGATGAGATATCATTTCTCACTTATCAGAATGGCCACTATTGAAAAGATAGAGAATTACAAGTGTTGGAGAGGATGTGGAGCGATAGGCACAGTTATTCACTGTGGTAATACAGAATGGTTCAGCCACTATGGAGGACAGTTTGACAGTTCCTAAAGAAGTTGGATATAAATTTGTTACATGACCCTGCAATTCCACTACTGGGTAAATACCCAGAAGAACTGAGACCTGGGACATGAATAGACATCTGCACACCTAAGTTCATAGCAGCATTTTTCACCATTGCCAAAAGCTGGAAACAACCCAAGAGTCCATCAACTGATAAATGGGTAAACAAACTGAGGTGTATTCACATGATGGAATATTATACAGCTTTAAGAAGAAATGAAGTAGTAGGGCATATGACAACATGGATGAACCTGGAGGATATTATGTTGAGTGAAACAAGACAAACACAAAAGGAGAAATACTGAATGATGGTATTACTAGGAACTAAATACATTGTGTAACATAGTGTATTATTCCATTTATATAAAATATGAATATAAATCAATTTATAAAGATGAAATTTGATTCGTGGTTATGTAGGGCTAGGGAAGACATGCTGAGTCATTTGGAGTTTTTCTTTTTAGAGTAATGAAATACTTCTAAAATTTCTGTGATGATGAATGCACAACATTGTGATTGTACTAAAAGCTATTGATTATAAAATTTATATAGCTCATATAGTATGTAAATATATCTCAACAAAGGTGCTTAATAAATAAATAATTGCGTAAGAGTAGCCAGAAATAGCAGATATGTACAGCAGGGGAAACAGAGAGAGATTGAGAGTTAAAGAATTTTATTGTTTCTTTTATTATTTATATTGAAATAATGAAAATACTCAAATAATGATTGAAATGATGAATGCACAACTATGTGATTATACCAAATACCATTTACTGTACAATTTGGAAGAATTGTATGCTTTATTAATATGTATCAATGAAACTGATTTGTTAAAAAAAATGTGTCTACATTTCAATAACCTTGTCAGAAGAATTTTATTGCCTTAGACATCCCCCAACAAAGTTAAAATCATCTCAGTGCAATCATAGTACAAGCTATAATATCTTTTCTGTGACTGCTTCAGTCTGAATTCTCTACCCAAGTATATATATATAGGAAGATATACGACGTATAACCTGAAATCTACCCTTCTTATCTACATAGACCATGAAAATGTAAAATAAAAGCCTTTAAATACAGAATTAAACACTCTCCTCTCTAATGAAAAATAGCATTGGTTCTTCTTTTAGTAAGTTTAATTTAATTTACATTACTCTTACTCTTATAGCCCAAGTATCAATTTTCCATAAGAAAGTTATGAAAATGCTTACCTTTACTCTTTGCTACCTATATATGGTAAAAACTCAAGAACCAACTCAAGAATGGGCACTAGGGCATAGGACCTTCCTCTCTGCAAGCAGGCCCAAATGATGGCAGTGGCACCATGAGTGAAGGCACCATTTACATAGGCAGCAAGATCAGCCTCATCTCCAAAGTAGAGGTCTTCTATGAGGGCATCCTCTACACCATCGACACTGTAAACTCCACTGTAGCTCTTGCCAAATGCATGAACACATAAAGGACAAAATAGATTTGGAAATTAAACAACATCAATAAAATTTTGGAAGCTGGAAAACAAACGGATGAGTTAAAATTACTTCTTAGCAGATTTGAGAATCTACAATCTAAGCAGGCAGCTACAAAAACTAAGTAACCTGATATACACCTCCCAAACTCCTAAAAGACTAAGGAATTGGCGCCACCAGTTTGGCAGTTTGTTACAGAAAACAGACCTATAGATTGTCCAATACCACCATGAGATGAAGTCTTTGAATACTTTATATTCCACAAATGTGATATTAATGACCTCACTGTTTGTAAGCCACTCAAGCCACAATGTTCTTTGCCTCAGGACCCAGCTATTGTTCAGTCTTCACTAGACTCATCTTCTTCATTCCAGTTAGTAGGTTCCTTTTGACAGAATATTGATGTACAGCCACTTCAGTCCAAGTTGATTAGTTGGGCAGCAGTTTGGTGTTTCTGGAAGCTCCTCAACATCCTTTGGAATGATAGCATCAGCAAGCAGTACCTTATCCAAAAGTAGGGCTATTGGATTTGCCTTTACACAGGATACAAGATCTCTAAAAACAGAGTTATCTCAAGGTCATCCAAGCCCTCAATTATACCCTCTGAGAAAACCCCAACCATGGAATAAGCAGTACAAACCACCTCAACCCACTTACTTGCTCAAGCACTTGTTGGGAGAAGGAGCCCTATATCAAACAGGCCAGTGCCATTTACCAGCCAAAAAGCAATAGAGAATCAAGAGCACAGGCAAGCTGAATTATGCAATGTCTCAAGGCTAGTAAATGAGCAACTTATAAATGATTGTAAGAGACAAGTTGTTGCAAGAGCTCCTCCTACTCCAAGAAGAAGACATGGGGTCATAGAAGTGGCAGAAAAAAATTGGTTTTCAGCAAGATGGTCCAATGATATTTGAGAAAGACTTTGACTTTTTAACTGCCAGTATGTAATTTAATAAGAAGGAAATTGATAGATAATTTCATAAAAAACTGAAATTAAAAGAAGACAAATTTGAGAAACAGAAGAAGGTTGTAAATGGTGAAGTTAAAGAAGAATCAAGAGTTGATACCTGAAGCAGTGAAGGAAATGCTGGTGAAGAAGATCCACTTGGACCCAATTTCTATAATGACAAAACAGAATCCTTCTTTGGTAATAGTTCTTGTGATGATAATAGAGAACAGAGACCAACCTGGGCTAAAGAAAGAAGGTTAAATGCTGAATATTTGGGAACCCACTTCATCTAAACCATGACGATGGAGGGTACAGAGGCAGAGGGGGTCTTGGCTTCCATGGTGTCAGAAGGCATGGTGGTGGCAGAGCTGGTACCTTTATCATTCGTTGAAGATTTCATGACAGATTTAGAGGAGGTCATGTAGACAGAGAGTTTGTATATTTTGAATTTAGGGAAACAATACCTTTTGGACATTAAAAGGTCTGGATCAATCATACAGCTTTCTTAAAGAAAGACAAAAATTTGCTGCATAGTCTACAAAGAAGTCTGAGTTTTGGTGAATTTCTAGCTCTTCATCAACCTGAAAATTGGTTTCAGTCTTTGTAAAGAATGAGCAAGTGAATTCACATACATTTGTCACCTGCACTGGGTTTTATTTTCTTTTGTTTTGATTTTCTGCCTAAATTGCAAAGATATAATATAGTTACTGGTATTGAGGCTCATCTTACAAAAGTGAGCATTAAATATATTTGCAGTAGGAGAAAATTAAGTACTTTTTTATGTATAGTTAAACTAAAGCAGTACTCCAGTGGAATTTAGTATTTTATCATCACTGAGATTTTTCTTATCACTAAATTGTATTTGGCAATTACTACAAGTTGCCTGCAGATGGGGCCATGATACTATGATTTGAGCCACAGAAGATTGTGTGTATGTGTGCATGTGTGATTTTCTTTTCTTTTAGAAACCTTGTAATATCCTTTTTGAGGTAGTTTATTTCATCAATTAATTAGGATGCTAGATGGTAGAGAATTTTCAGTCAATTATGTACACACATTAAATACTCTTTCTTAGGCAAAGGTAAATTTGTCATATAGATGTTAAATTCCATTATATTCCATCACCAAAGAAATATTAAGAACTCTGTATGGTTGTATAAAAAGCAAATGATTTTTTAAGGAATAAAAATGTTAAATTCAACAAAAAATGGAAATCAAATGAATTAGAAAAATAGAATATACAACTTCTAAGTCAGTAGAAGAGGAAAAAATATAGTTAAACTATAAAAGAATACAAATCAACCTAAATTAATGCATAAAATAAAAAAGAATATAAAGAGGAAAATCATGGTAAGAATAAAACATAAAGTTATATTGGAAAAATAAGCCCGATAATTTCAGGAATCAATGTTAATGTAAATAGAGTAAAAGTGCCAATAAAAAGATTGAGGATGTTAGTTTGGATTTAAAAGCAAAAGTTAGATAGCAATTTACAGGCAAAACATCTAAAAGTAAATAATGACTCAGAAGTGTTGAAAGTAAAATAATAGAAAAAAGACATATTTAGCAAATGCTAATAAAATAAAGGTGAGATTTTTTCTTAAATTATTAAACACAGTAGTCTTTTCTTTATTTGAAAAGTTGTGGGTTTACAGAAATAAAATACAGAATTCCCATATACTACCCTATTATTAACACTTTGCATTGGTGTAGACTATTTGTTACAATTGAGGAAAGAACATTTTCATAACTGTACTGTTAACTATAGTTGATAGTTTAACCTACAGTCGCTGTGCAGTGCAATTCCATTTCTTTTTTATTATTTTTCTTCTGTTACTATACATGCAAGCTAACCTTTTCCCCTTTTAACCACATTTAGATATATATTACAGTGTATAATTATGTTGATAATGCTGTGCTAGCATCACAACCATCCATTATCAAAGTATTTACAATGTACTAAATAGGAATTCTACACATTTTAAAGCCTTAACATCCTATTCCCTATCCCCACCCCTCCCCTGGTAACCAATATTCCAGATTTTGACTTTATGAGTTTGGTTATTCTGATTATTTGATATCAATAATATAATACCATATGTGTCCTATTTTGTCTGGTTAATTTCACTCAACGTGATGTTTTCATGGTTAATCCATGTTCTTGCATGTTTCAGAGTTTCATTCTTTTTTATGGCTGAATATTATTCTCCTGTATATATTTACTATACAGTGTTTATCCATTCATCAGTTCCATCTTCCATCACCTGTGAATAATGTCACTATGAGTAGAAATATCTGTTTGAATTCCTGCCTTCAATTCCTTTGATTATATGCCTATTATTGAATTTCCTGGGTCATATGATAATTCTATACTTAATTTTCAGAGGAAATTTCCAACTGTCTTCCACATTGCACCATTTTACATTGCAAAAAGCAATGAGTGAGTGTTCCTATTTTTCTGCATCCTGTCAAAAACTTGGAAATTTTCCATTTTTTAAAAGATAGCAGCAATTCTAATATATGAAATTATATCTCATTGGAGTATTTTTTTGAATTTCCCTGATGGCTAATGAGCATCCTTTCCCATGCTTTCTGCCCATTGTTACATCTTCCGTTAAGAGATATTCAGTAGTTTTGCCCATTTTTCAATTGGATTGTGTGTTTTTGTTAAGTTTAAGGATTCTTTATATATTCTGGATAATGAGCCTTTATGCGCTATATCGCTCTCAAATATTTTCTCCCATTTTGTACGTTGTCATTTTCTTTCATGATAAAGTTCTTTGAGATGAAATAGTATTTAATTTTGATAAGGTCCCATTTATCCATTTTCTCTTTTGTTGCTTGTGCTTTGGGTGTACATTCTAAGGACCCATTGCTTAACACATGGTCCTGAAGATGCTTCCCTATGTTTCCATCTAGAACATTCTGGCTTTTATATTGAGGTATTTGATCAATTTTGAGTTGATATTGCATTAAGTAAACTGTGAGGTAGAGGTTGACTTATTTTTTTGCAAACGGAGATCCAGTTTTCCCAGCACTGTTTCTTGAAGAAACTAATTATTTCCAATGGAGTGGTCTTTCCCCTTGCCAAAAATCAATTCTCTGTAAATATGAGGGTTGATTTCTGGTCGCTCATTTCTATTACATTTTTTATATGCCTGTCCACCTGACAGTACTATGACATTTTGCTTAGTACACCTTCATAATAATTTTCAAGGAAGAAAACTGTGAGTCCTCCAACTTCATTATCCTATTTAAAGATGGTTTTAACATTTTGGAGACACTATTCCATCTTTATTAATTTAATGATTGGTTTTTCCTTTTCTGCAAAGAAGGTAGTTGGAATATTAATTGAAGCTGTGTCAAATCTATAAATCATTTTATCTAGAAATGACATGATAACAATATTTAGTCTTCCAATCCCTAAACAGGAAATGCCCTTTCATTTGTTTAGAATTTCTTTAAGCAATCTTTTTTTCATTTTCTGTTTAAAAGTCTTTCACATCCTGGATAGATTTATTGTTGCATAATTGATTCTTTTATTTACTATTGTAAATGGATATTTTTACATTTCTTCTCCAATTGTTCATTGCTCATGTATAGAACACTACTGATTGCTGGGTGTTGATCTTGGACCCCACCATACGGCTGAATTCATTTATTAACTCTAAGAGCTTTTTTGTGGATTTTTCAGGATTTTGTGTAATAAAAGAGGTTCATATAATCTGCAAATAGGGAAATAGTTACTTCTTCCTTTCTAATGTGGATGCCTTTTGTTTCTTTTACTTGCCTAACTGCTCTGACAAGAACTTCTACTATAATGATGAATAACAGTGATGACAGTGGGCATCATTTTCTTGCTCCTTATCTTAGAAAGCTTTCGTGCTTTCATCATTAAGTGAGATGTTACCTGTGGATTTTCCATATATGCTTTTTATCATGTTGAAGCAGTTTCTTTTTATTCCTAGTGCTCTAAGTGTTTTTTGCCAATAAAGTATATACTGTTTTATCAAATACTTTCTCTGCATCTATTCATGTGACCATGTAGTTTTTTCTTCATTGTGTTAATGTGATATATTACATAACTTGGTTTCTTTTTGTTGAACCATCCTTGCATACCAGGGATAAATCTCACTTGATCATGGTGCATAGTAAGTTAAATATGCTATTGAATTGGTATATTAGAATTTTGTTGAAGATTTTTACATCTATATTTCTAAAAGATATTGGTCTATAATTTTCTTGTGCTATCATTATCTGACTTTGTTCTGAGGATATCATAGCCTTTTATAATGGCTTAGAGAGTGTGCCTTCCTCAACAACATTTGGAAGAATTGGAACCTAATTGGACCTACGTTTTGTTGAAAATTTTGTATATTCCCCTCAGAAGCCATATTGAACTGGATTTTTCCATGTTGGGAGGAAATGAATTACCATTTCAATCTCTTTACTAGTAATTAGTTTGTTGAGATCTTCTATTTCTTCTTGAGTTAGTGTAGGTGTTTTGTGTGTTTCTAAATATTTGACTATATATCTAGGTTATCTAATTTATTAGCATAGAGTTGTTCCTAGTATCTTCTAGTGTACTTTTTATTTCAGCAAAGTTGTTAATAATGTCTCCCTTTTCATTTCTGATTTTCATTATTTGTATCTGCTCTCTATTATCCCTTGTCAGTCTAGCTAAAGGTGTGTACATTTTATTCATCTTTTCACAGAACTAAATTTTGGTTTTTGTTGATTCTATTGCTTTACTTGTTTTCTCTTTCATTTATCTCTACTGTTATCTTTTATAATGCCTTCCTCCTACACTTGAGGTTAGAACTCTGATTTATGTTCTTTCTTCATTTAGAATGTAAGCATTTAGAACTATAAGTTTTCCTCTCAGCACTGACTTTGCTGCTTCCCATGAGTTTTGTTATGTTGCATTTTGGTTTCGATTTATCTGAAGATATTCCCAAAATTCACTTGTGATTTCCTCCTTAACACATTGGTTGTTTAAGAGTTTATTATTTGATTCCTATATATTTTTCAAGTTTCCATTTCTCCCACTGTTATTGACTTCTGGCTTCATTCTATTGTACTCAAAGAAGATACATTCTATGTCTTCAATATTTTTTATTTATTTATAGAGACTTTTTTGTTAACTAAATTTTGATCTACTCTTGAGAATAATCCATGTGCACTTGAGAAGGGCATGTATTCTGTTGTTTTGGGGTGAAGTGTTCTATATGTGTCTGTTAGGTCTAGTTGACTAACTCTTTTATTTTCTTATTTATCTTTTGACTAGGTATTCTGTCCCATATTGAAAGTTATGTATTAATGTCTCCTACTATTACAGTAAAACCATGAATTTCCCCTTCAAATCTGTCAGTATTTTCTTCATATATTTTGGGGTTCTGGTTTTAGATGCATGTATATTTATGATTGTTACATCTTGCTGAATTTACCCCTTCATCCATATATAATGATAACTTTTGTACCCAGTCAATATTTTTAACTTCAAATCTATTTTATCTGATATTAATATAACTACCTTAGCTCTCTTTTGGTTACTATGTTCATGCTGTATTTTTCCATCCTACTCATTTAACCTACTTGCATCTTGAATTTAAGATGAGTCTCTGGCAGAAAGCATATAGTTTGGTCATGGTTTTACATAAATTATGTCAACCTCTGCCTTATGACTGGAGAGTTAATCCATTTAGAGTTAAAAGAATTCGTGATAATGCAGGACTTACTTCTGACATTTTTCTGTGTAGCCTTTGTAAGTCTTATAGCTTTTTGGTCCCTCAATTTTTCTGTTAATGCTTACATTTTTACTCCTTTGAATTTTTTGTGCTGACCATATTGAGTGAATTTTATTTTTTATCTGGAAATATTTTTAACTGTTTTCTTAGTGATTATCAGGGGGTTAAAATGTAACATTATAAGTATACCATAATCACATTTGGTTTCATAAAAACTTAACTCCAATAGAGTATATGTATACTTTTTCTACAACCTTCCATCCCCTCTTTTCTGCACTTGTTACAACTTAAAACTTCATAAATTTTAAATCCAAAACCATGGATTTACCATTAATTTTATTTATTTGCATTATAGCACCTGTGGGAAGTAAGGGGTGTAGTTAAATTCTAAACAATAACTTACAATAATACCACTTATAATTACGCAAATGGTTACCTTTACCATAGGTCTTTATTTTTTTTATGTTACTTTGAACCATTGTCTAGTGTCCTTTCCTTTCAGGCTGAAGATCTACCTTTACTAATGTTCGAAGGACAGGTCTAGTGGTGATAAACTTCCTCAGGATTTGTCTATCTGGCAATATCTTATTTTATATCTCATTTTAAAAAGAAAGTCTTCCTCGATACAAAATTCAAGGCTAGTAGTTTTTTTTTTTTCCTTCAAAATTGTATGTACTGAAACCCATAGCTTTCCTGTCTCCACAGTTTCTGATGAGAAATGAGCTCTCAATGTAATTGGGATTCCCCAGTACATAATATGTTGCTTTACTCTTGCAGCTTTCATAACTCTCTCTTAGTTATTTGCATTTGATTGTGTGATAAGTATATCACACTTTTATTTATGATTATCCTGATTAGTGTTCTCTGAGCTTTTTAGATGTGCATATTCATGTCTTTTGATAAGTTTGGATGAGGCATAATTTCCTGTTTCTTTTTATTCCTATGTCTTTGGCTGCACACTGTTCATTTAATATTTTTAGATGTTAATTCTTGGATTTATTCCATAAGATGTCTCTTTCTTCATTTTTATAACCAGCCAGTGATAAAACAGAGATTTTCTTCAGCTTCAAACCTCTTATTAAGAAGGCAATTGCAGTGTGCAGTGTCCTTCTTATATTTTGTCGGCCCATGCCTTGAGCTTATCCTGGGATTATGCTTTTATTAGTTGTCTTAGAATTCTCCTATTTGCAGGAGATTGAATGACCCACCATTTCATGGAGACAGATATCCCTCTTTGAGTTGTTTAGAGTAGGCAAGACTTTGGTGTACATTGTCCACCTTATAGAGGTAAGCAACCTCTAAACACTCCTTTCGTTGTGTCAAGCTGCTTTTTACTGGAGGGGAATTTCTGGGAGAAGGAAAGCTGATGAGGAGTTGCCCAAGTTAGTCTTTCCCAGATGAAACAAATCTAGGGACTCAAAAAAGGGGCACATATCAGTTCCAAAGTGTCCTGGGAAGGGGTTCCACAAGAAGGGTGTCAAGAGCTCTTCTATTTCTCCCCAAAGCTGATCTTTCTTGACCTGCTCAGCAAATACAGCTCTTTAACTAACTTTCCACTATAGTCCTTAGGAAATATATTACCTTTAAGTACCCTATGGGACCACCTTTGTTCATGGCAGTTTGGAAAAATGGCCACTTTCAGAGCCAGGTACCCAGTGACCTGAAGTCACTAATCAGTAGACATGATCAGTGATCAGCTGGACCCACCACTAGCCTTAAGGAATAAAATTTTTCCATCCATTTCTGCCATCAGTGAGCTATCAAGGGGCTGGGCTCCCTGGCATTGAGAGTGGGGTTGTTTGCCAGTAACTGACACATGAAGAGAGCAATTTACTGGAAATTATCAATGCTTTTGGGTAAATATTGACTAATGGGTTTGTTCAGTCATATGGCATTTCTGCATATGTCTTTCATAGTAACTGCACCATTGCACATTGCCACCTTCAATGAATGAGTGTTCCTATTTCTCTACATCCTCCCCAACACTTATTTTCTCTTTTTATTTTTTAATAGCAGCCATTCTAATGGGTGTGATATGGAATCTAATTGTTATTTTGGCTTGAAAGTCCCTGATGGCTAGTGACATCGAGCGTCTTTTCATGTACTTTTTGGCCATTTGTTTATACTCTTTGTAGAGATCATCTGTTCAAGCCTTTTGCCCCCTTTTTAAAATTGGTTTGGTTAAACTTTTGTTAAGTTGAAGGGTTTTTTGTATGTTCTAGATATTAAGGATTTATCAGATATGTAGTTTCACACCATTTTATACTATTGCATAGGTTGTCATTTTACTTTCATCATAAAGTCCTTTGAGGAAAAAAAGTTTTAATTTTTATGAGGTCACATTTACCTATTTTTTTTTCTTTCCTTTGCTTGTGCTTTGGGTGTAAAATCTAAAAACCATTGCCTAACACAAACTCCTGAAGATGCTTCCCTACATTTTCATCTAAGAGTTTGAAAGTTCTACCTATTATATTAAGGTATTTGATGCATTTTGAGGTGATTTTTGTATATGGTGTGAGGAAGGTAGGCTGTTCTATTTTTGCAAATGGAGATTCAGTTTTCACAGAACTATTTGTTGAAGAAACTGTTATTTCTCACTTACATGGTATTTTCTATGTTGTCAAAAATCAATTAGCCATGAATTTGAGAGCTAGTTTCTGAGCTCTCAATTCTATTTCATTGGTCTGTATGTCTGTCTTTCTGCCAGTATAATGCTGTTTTGATTACTGTGGCTTCATAATAAGTTTGAAAAGAGGGAAGTGTGTGTCCTCCAACTTCAATCTTCTTCTTAAAGATGGCTTTAGCTATACAGGGCACCTCAAACTTCTATAAACATTTGATGGCTTGCTTTTCCATTGCTACAAAGAAAGTTGTTGGACTTTTGATTAGGATTACATTGAATTAATAAATTGCTTTGGGTAGGATTTACATCTTAATGATATTTCATTTTCCAGTCGATGAACATAAAATATCCTTCTATTCATTTAGGTCTCCTATAATTTCTTTTGCCAATATTATGTAGTTTTCTATACACAAGCCCTTTACATCCTTAGTTAAGTTTATTCCTAAATATTTGATTCATTTTGTTACTAATGCAAATGGGTTTTTTCTTGATTTCTTATTCCAATCATTCATTGCTTGTGCATAGAAAGTCTACTTACTTTTGGGTGTTGAACTTGAACCCCTCCACTTTGCTGAATTCATTCATTAGCTCTAGGAGCTTTGCTTTGAAATTTTCAGGATTCTCTGTATGTAAAATCATACATATCATCTGCAAATAGGGGAAGTTTTACTTCATCCTTTCTAATTTGGATATCTTTTCATTCTTTTTTTTACCAAATTGTTCTGGCAAGAACTCCCAGTAGAATGTTGAATAACAGTGGTGACAGTGGGTATCATTGTTTTTTTCCTAATCTTAGAAAGCATTCAGTCTTTCATCATTAAGTAGCATGTTAGTTGTGGATTTTTCATATATATACCCTTTATTATTCTGAAGAAGTTTCCTTCTATTCCTAGTATTCTAAGTATGTTTGTTTTTTTTTTATCAAGAAAGTATGCTAAGTTATACCAAAAGCCTTTCCTGGATTTATTGAGATGATCATGTGTTAATGTGATGCATTACATTAATTGACTTTTTATGGTAAACCAACCTTCCATACCAGGGATATAATCCACTTGATCATAGTGTATAATTCTTTTAACGTGCTGTTGGATTCTTTTTTTTTTTTTTT
>JAQZBX010002960.1:0-68165 GCA_029593785.1 Cabassous unicinctus
GGTCTTGACACGCAGATTGTCCTCCCCTATCAGGATTCACCCTTGCTCTTAAGAGACACCTACCTGCCTGTTTCTGGGTGAATCGGTCCTCCCAAAGACAGAGGTCCATCCCCTTCTCACTCACCATGTGGGACTCCATTTCCCAACACAATACATTATGACAGGATGAACACTCACACACTCCCCAGAAGCCTACTCCAGATGCGCCCTGTCCTGAATGTCCCCCCAACCTGCACCCTAAACCAGTGACACTACCCTGTCATATTGCCATATGCTCTTATGGCTATGTATCCTTTTAAACAACACCTTGTGTTATTTTACTTCGCTAAAAATGCCTATGTTATACCCATTACCCACTAATGCTTCTTTGTTAACATTTTAGAAACTGGCTTTTCAACAAATACAGCTAAATTTTTATATGGAATCATGATGTTGGAAAGATATTGAATACATAGTGTAGCAGAATTAGGAGCCATATTTACCTTTGGGAATAAAACTCCAACTACCAATAACTTTATCTGTAGAAGCAAGAATGCGGTGATGATTAAGCAGCTGCATATGCAAAGAGGATTTAGGAGTTTTAAATATCAAAAATCCCTATATGATTCTGCATCTTAATATACTTGTTTGAAATGCTCCTATCTCCACAGGTGGTATTAAGAATATATTTTAGCAGGACCCATAGAGATGATTGGAACTGAACTAAGATCATGGCTGATGCTGAGTCTCAAATGCCCCCTAAAGCATACATGGAGTGGATGGAAGTTTAAGGAAATGTTTTAGAGGGGATCTAAGAAATTGAGGGATGTTTGAGTACAAATTCCTTTATTTACATTTTGTGGCAGGCCAAGTAATGACTCCCCAAAGATGTTCAACCCCTCATCACTGAAAGCTTTGAATATGTTATGTTATATGACAAAAGGGGCTTTGCATATGTAATCATGGTTAGGGATTTTAAGCAGGGACTTTTTATACTGGATTGTCCAGGTGGGTCTAATCCAATAACATGAGACCTCAAAAGAAGAGAACTTTCTTTGGGTGCAGTGAGAGAGAGAGAGAGATGCAACTGAACATGGAGGCAAGAGAACTGTGGTAATGTGTTATGCAATAGAACAATGAATACACTTCCCTTCTATTTTCATTTCCTAGGCTGCATAAAGCAGATATAATGAAACAGCCTGGCTTAAACAATAGGAATTCACTAGCTTACAGTTTTGAGGCCAAGAAAAATATCCAAATCAAGTCATCAATACCATACTTTCTTCCTGAAACTTGGTTGCTGGTGATCCTTGGCTCCTCTGCCACATGACAGAGCACATGGTAGTGTCTGTTGGTCTCTCATTTATCTTCTAGGTTTTATTGCTTTCAGCTTCTTTCTTCCATGGGTTTCGCTCTCTCTTTATAAATATTCATTCTGTTTATAACAGACTGTAGTAGGAGGATTAAGACCCATCCTGAATGAGGTTGGTCACACCTTAACAGAAATAGCCTCATCAAAAGGTCCTATTAAAATGGGTCCATACCCACAACAATGGATTAATTTTAAGAACTTTTCTGCAGTACATACAGCTTCCAACCATCACACTCCATACTCTGGATCCCAAAAAGACATGTTTTTTCCAAATACAAATACATTCATTCGGTCACAATATCCCCAAAGCCTTAAATAATTTCAGTAACAATACTAAGCACAAAGTCTCATCAAAAAATGTTTTCATCAATTGTAATGAACGTGCCACACTAATGAAGGATGTTGTTAATGTGGAAAAATGTGGGAGGTGTGGGAAGTGGGGCATATGGGAATCCCTCATATTTTTTATGTAACATTTTTTGTAATCTAAATACCTTTTAAAATATATATAAAACATAATTTTAAAAAATTGGTTATAGATATGGTCTGTCCTGCAGCACAATTCCTCTCTGTCTGTGAACCTGTGAAACCTAGAGGGGAGCATACAAAGGGAAGGCAGACATTGGATAAACACTTCCATTCCCATAGTGAGAAATTGGAAGGAAAATAGGGTCACAGGTCCCAAACAATTCTGAAATCCTTCAAGGGATACTCCATTAGATTCTAAGGTCTGAGAGTCATCTGTGGAACAATGTTTTGTCCTCTAGGCCTGTTGTAGCAGCAGCCCCATCCCTTTCAAGCTCTTGAGCAACTGCCATGCAAAAACATGAAGATATTTTTGTTCCATGTGAATGCTCACCAGAAGGTGACTTCAGCAGAAGATTTTAGTAATCAAATCGATAAGATGACCCATTCTGTGGATACCAGTTGGCCTCTTTCCCTTGTCACTCCTGACATTGCCCAGAGGGCTCATGAACAGAGTGACCATGGTGGTAGGGATGGAGGTTATGCATGGGCTCAGAAAAATAGATTTCCACTCACCAAGGCCAACCTATCTATAGTTACTGAAGTGTGCCCAATCTGCCAACAGCAGAAACCAACATTCACTCCCCAATATGGCACCATTCCCTGAGATGATCAGCCTGCTACCTGGTGGCAGGTAGCACTTGCATGAAAGGGGCATAGTTTTGTTCTAACTAGAATAAACACATACTCCAGATATGGGTTTGCCTTCCCTACACACAATTCTTCTGCAAAAACTACCATCTGTTGACTTACAGAATGCCTTATCCATCATCATGGTATTCACATAGCATTGCTTCTATCAAGGAACTCACTTCACAGCAAATGAAGTGCAGGGAGGGACACAAGCTAATGGAATTCATTGGCCTTACCATGTTCTTCATTATCCTGAAGCAGCTGGATTGATGGACTGGTGGAATGGCCTTTTCAAGACTCAGTTATGGTTCAACCTAGCTGGCAATACTTTGCAAGTCTAGAGAAATGTTCTCCAGGAGGCTATGTAGGCTTTAAATCAGTGTTCACTCTATGGTGCTGTTTCTCCTATAGTCAGGATTTACTGGTCCAGGAATGAAAGGGTGGAAATGGGGGTAGCATCACTCACTATTATCTCTAGCTACCACTAGAAAATTTTCACTTCCTGTCCCTGCAAACTTAAGCTCTGCTGTTCTACTGGTCTTAATTGCAAAAGGAGAGTGCTTCCACCAGGAGACACAACAATGATTCTGCTGAATTGGAAACTAATACTGCCCCCTGGCTTTTCATATCTCTGAAACAATAGGCAAAGAAGGTGATTACTGCACTGGCTGGGATGATTGATCCTGACTATCAAGGGGAAATAGGACTGCAACTAATCAATGGAGGGAAAAGAGAGTTTGCCTGGAATACCTATATGGCATCCATTAGTACTACCAGGCCCTGTGATTAGTCAATGGAAAACTGCAATAACCCAGTCCCAATGGGACTGTCCCATTGGGACTACCCATGGCCCAGAAATTTCAGGAATGAAGGTTTGGGTCAGCACACTAGGCACAGAACCACCGCCTGCTAAGGTGCTTGATGAAGGTAAAGGAATATGGAATGGGTAGTAGAAGAAGGTAGTTATACATACAAGCTATGACTACATGACCGTTTACAGAAATGAGGACTGTAATATGTATGATTATTTCTTCCTTGTTTTCATATGAGTATGTTTGTATATGAACATAAAGCAAATATCTTTGTTTTCTTCCCTATCTTATCTTCTTTTTATATGACATAAGTTGTATTAGCTTCATGTCATAGTATTAGAGTTAAAAGATATTAAGAGTGAATATTACTAAAGGATTTGCACCTATTCTTGGGAGAATTAAAGTGTTTCTGGTTGTACATGGAAAGTTAAGTATTGTTAGGCAAAAATATGGCTGCTAATATTTTTATTTAGAGATTAAGTATGGTTTAAGGAAATGTGTATGGCTACCAAGTTGACAAGGGGTAGACTGTGTTGGTTAAGTTCATGTATCAACTTGGACAGGTTTTGGTGCTGAGTTGCTTGGTCAAGCAACACTGGCCTGATTGTTTCTGTGAGTATATTTCATGGACTTAAGTCATCAATAAGTTAATTGCATCTATGACTGATTGTATCTACAATCAACAATGAGAGAAGTCTAGTCCAATCAGTTGAAGTCTTTAAAAGGAGAAGTGAGAATTTCCATCTCTACTTCAGCCAACCAGCTTCTCTTTGGGGATTTCATTGAAAATCTTCCTTGGAGTTACCAGCTTGCAGCCTACACTATGGAATTTGGACTTGTGCATCCCCGTAGTCGCATGAGACAATTCTTATAAAAATCACAAAATATTTACAGAGATTTTACATTGGTTCTCTTTCCCTAAAGAACCCTGACTCTCCCTCCCCTAAGAACCTTTAGTGACCACTGCTTTTATATCAATGATACAAGTTCTTCCATTGCTAGAATAATATTGTTTTCTTCAGTCCATAGTTGCTTTCTGCCCTTATGTTTGTTCATTCCTCATTCTTCAGGATTTTGGGATGGTGATGCCCACCCTGTCTTCAATTGAGAGAGACCTTAGATCCCATGGGGCAGATGGATGGAACTGTATTGCTTGCAGTTCCAGACACTATCCACTTCCTAGGATGGGTGTTGTCCATCATCATCCTTTTGTTAGGTGTCCTGGGTGAGTCCAATGAACTGGAGAGTAGCTTTAGCAACTCTGCTGAGATTCAGGGCTCAACCAGTATATATGAACAGACCGAAGATTTAAATATCTGGGACATATATTTAACAAGTGTAGTGCTAATTACAGGTTCAGATAAAAGGGGCAGGAGAGCCATGTGCAGGGAAATTATAAATGAGTCTAACTCTGTTATATTGAGGAGCATATATTCCAAAGTAAGGCCCACTGACAGGGTGCTGAATTCCTGAGCTTGTCCACCCGGCCTTTAGTGTTGACATGTCTCTAGACACCTCAGGAGCCCCGCAATTTGAGGCACTGTTTACTGTGGTTTTATTTGTGTGTTTTTTGTATTTTTTGTTATTTTAAAATATTATTATTTTATTTTACTATTTCTATTTGTTTATTTCTTAGCTTTGTTTTGGGGAGGTTTTGGGTTGCAGAAAGGTCACAACTTTTGTGGGAGGATCAATGGTGTGGGGTGTCGGTGATGGGGGTATGTGTGGGGTGGGGTGCACCTGGGGCATGCCTCTAAGTGATATGAATATATAGTGTTCATAGGGCGTTGTCTCGGTGGGTGGAGTCCCACAAAATAACTGAAAGAATATTGAATTTCCATCTTGGCAAGTCCTGTTACATTCTCTTATAGAGCAGCAAGAAGTCGCTAGTATATGGGCAGTGCCTAAGAACTGTTTTATATCTTTTAACAAATCAATTTTATTGATATAGATTAATAAAGCATAAATCCATCCATTGTGTGCAATCAGTGGTATTTGGTGTACTCACATATTTGTTCATTCATCACTTCAATCATTCTTAGAGCACTTTCTTTATTTCCAATAATAATAATAAAAATAATAATAAACAAAAAAACATACAAAACTCATCACCTCTTAATCTCTCTGTGCTTACCCTCCTATACATAGAAGCAATTCTTTTTCCTTCTCTCTAGTATATTTGTATTTCTATTCTGTAAGAACAGTCTTATATATGCAATAGCACCCACATTTGTGTTTTACATGAGGTTTTACTATCTTATACATTCCCATGTTACAGTTTTAGCTTTCCTTCTAATAATATACATGACCTTAGACTTTCCTTTCAACCACTGTCATATCCATATAATAGCCCTGCTAATTACAAATACCATGACATGCTTTCACAATTTCTATTCATTTAAAAAGATTAACAATTTTTTTTTTTTTTTTTACCAATACCGCACAGATTAAACCTCAGCTTTCTGTTCTCTACCATTCTTTATTTTCTGGTGACCTATATTCTAATTAATAATTCCATGAGTTTACACAACATATTTATTTAATAACAGCACAATCATAAAGAATTTGCCCTTTTGTGTCTGGATTGCTTCACTCAACATAATGTCCTCCAGGTTCATCCATGTTGTCATATGCTTCATGATATTTCTTCTACTTCTGTATAATATTCCACCATGTGTATACACCACAATTTGTTATCAGTTCATCAGTTGATGGGCACTTGTGTTGTTTCCAACTTTTGGCAATCATGAATAACGCTGCTATGAACACTGCTATGCATGTGTCTGTTCGTGTCTCTGCTCTCAGTTCTACTGGGTATATGCCTAGTAATGGCATTGCCAAATGACATGGCAAGACTATATTCAACTTCCTTAGGAATTGCCAAACAGTCCTCCACAGTGGCTGTACCATTCTACATTCCCACCAACAGTGAATAAGTGTTCCTATTTCTGCACATCCTCTCCAACATTTACAGTTTTCTGACTTTTTAATAGTGGTCAATCTAATAGATATGAAATGATATCTCATTGCAGTTTTGATTTGCATTTCCCTAGTCACTAGTGATGTGATACATTTTTTCATGTGTTTCTTTGCCTTTTGTATTTCTTCTTTGTCTTTTCAAGATTTTTTTTTTTTTTGCCCATTTTTAAATCATGTAGTTTGTATGATCTATTTGTATATCCTGTATATTAAACCATTATTGGATATGTGAATGCCAAATATTTTCTCTCATTGAGACGGCTGCCTTTTCACCTTTTTGACAAAGTCATTTGAGGTCCAAAAGTATTGAATTTTAAGGAGATCTTATTTATCTATTTTTCCTCTTGTTGCTCATGCTTAGGGTGTAAGGTGTAAAAAACTACTGTCTACCACAAGATCTTGAAGATGTTTTCCAACATTTTCTTCTAGAAGTTTTATGGTTGTCGCTTTTATATTTAGGTCTTTGATCCATTTTCAGTTAATTTTTGTATAAGGTATGAGATAGGGCTCTTCTGTCTTTCTTTTGGGTATGGATATCCAGTTTACCCAGCACCATTTGTTGAATAGTCTGTTCTGGCCCAGCTGGCTGGCTTGACTTGTCAAAAATCTCTTGACTGTAGAAGTGAAGGTCTATTTCTTAGTTCTTGATTCAGTTTCATTGGTCCATGTGTCTGTTTTATGCCAGTACCATCCTGTTTTTACCACCGTAGCTAAGTAATATGCTTTAAATCCTGGAAGTGAGAGTTCTTTTTTAAGATCTTTTTGACTATTTGGAGCCCCTTACCCTTCCAAATAAATTTGATAATTGGCTACATTTCTGAAAAAAAAAAAAACTGTTGGGATTTTTATTATGATTGTATTGAATCTGTAAATCAGTTTGGGTAGAATTGACATCTTAAAAATATTTAGTCTTCCAATCCATTAACAAAAAAGAGAATGTCCATCCATTTATTTAAGTCTCCTTCTGATTCTTTTGGCACTGTTTTGTGGTTTTTTGAATACAGTTTTTTTATGTCCTTGGTTAAGTTTATTCCTAAATATTTGATTGTTTTAGCTGCTATTATAAATGGAATTTTTATTCTGATTTCCTCCTCAGATTGCAGATCAGTAATGTGTAGAAACACTATTGATTTTTGCATATTAATCTTGTATTCTGCTATTTTGCTGAACTCATCCATTGGTTCTAATACCTTTGTTGTGAATTATTCAGGATTTTCTAGATATAAGATCATATCATCAGTGAATAGTGAAAGTTTTACTTCTTTTCCTATTTGGGTGCCTTTTATTTCTTTGTTTAGCCTAATTGCTTTAGCTAGAACCTCCAGCACAATGTTGAATAACAATGGTGACAGTGGCATCCTTGTCTTGTTCCTGATCTCAGCAGGAAAGCTTTCAGTCTTCCACGATCGAGTACAATGCTAGGTGTACTTTACCATATTGAGAAAGCATCCTTCTATTCCTATCTATTGGAGTTTTTGTTGTTGTTGTTGTTATTTTTTTTATCAAGAAAGGGTGCTGTATTTTGTCAAATGCCTTTTCTGTTTCAATTGAGAGTATCATGTGATTTTTCTCTTCAATTTATCAATGTGGTTTATTACACTAATTGATTTTCTTGTGTTGCATACCTTTGATAATACCCCTTTGATCATGGTGTATAATTCTTTTAATGTGCTTTTGGATTCAGTGTGCAAGTATTTTGTTCAGGAATTTTGCACCTATCTTCTTATATCTTTGTCTGATTGTGGTATTAGGGTGATGTTGGCTTCATATATTGAGTTTGGTAGTGTTCTTTCCTTTTCAATTTTTTGGAAGAGCTTGAGCAAGATTGGTATTAGATCATCTTTGAATGATTGGTAAAATTCACCTGTGAAGTTATCTGTCCTGGACTTTTCATCTTTGGGAGGTTTTTGATGACTTTTTCTATCTCCTCCCTTGTGATTGGTTTGCTGAGGTCTTCTATTTCTTCTAAGGTCAGTGTAGGTGGTTTGTGTGTTTCTAAGAATTTCCCATCTCCTCTAAATTGTCTAGTTTTTTAGCATACAGTTGTTCATAGTATCCTCTTATGATCTCTCTTATTTCTGTGGGGTCAGTGGTAATGTCCCCCTCTCATTTTGATCATGTAAAAGATACAGGATTTTATGTCTGTCCAGTTAATAATAGTTTCACCTTTGAATTCAGCCAGTGGTCACATCTAAAAGTATGTGATGTCAGAGAAGTAACAGAAAGCTCTTGGAGAAATTTGGATGACGTCTCTGACTCTAAGTTGCAAATCTGTATCGAACCAAGTTCTCAGAAGCTAATGTTGGGCAACACATTTGTTTTATAGTGTGTTGCTGTTGGAAGCCTTATTCCTCACCACCAGTTTTCAAAAATGAGTCACTATTAATACATGAGACAAAAAAGCTATATGTGGTGTTTTATGTGGATTTGGAACATCAAGAAACCTATTGGTGTTGGGTATATAGTTATCAAGACAGTCAAGATAGCAAGAAGGTAGAAATCATCATAGGAAGAACAAATGAGGCAGTAGCATATACTGAAATTGAGTTAAATAATCTTGGGTATCCTGATAATAAAGAGTAAACAACTGATCAACCTTTTGCAAAAGACAAGGTTGCTCTTTTGATATGGAATATGAATAATTGAGAGCATCCCAAGCTTAAAGCTCCTTTGGTGGATGTGTGTGAATTGACCAACTTGTTAAGACAGCTAGATTTCAAAGTTGTTTCTTTGTTTGATGTTATTGAATATGAGATGCATAATGTTGTGGATGAATTTTTACTACTTTTAGACAAAGGAGTGTATGGATTATTATGTTATACAGGACATGGTTATAAAACCTTTGGGAACAGCTTTATGGTCTCTATTGATGCTCCTAATCCATATAGGTCTGAAAATTGCCTTTTGTGTGCAAAATATACTGAAATTGATGCAAGAGAAAGAAACTGGACTCAATGTGTTCTCGTTGGATATGTGTAGGAAAAGAAATGACTATGATGAAACCATTTCAATCTTGGATGCCCTAAAAGTCACGGCCAATATTGTGTTTGGATATGCCACGTGTCAAGGAGCAGAAGCTTTTGAGATCCAGATTCTGGGTTAGCAAATGGAAACTTTATGAAATTTTTTAAAGATAATTTTTTAGAAGGTAAGAAAATTACTGTATTACTGGAAGAAATTGCAGAAGATATGGGAAAATGTTACCTTACCAAAGGCAAACAGGCTTTAGAGATTTGAAGAAGTTTATCAGAAAAGAGAGCACTTACTGATCCAATACAGGGAACAGCATATTCTGCAGAAATCTCTGATGCAGAATCTACAGTGGGCCAAGCCACATGAACTTCCAGAAAGTATGTGTCTTTAATTTCAATGTAGAGTTCAGATTCAATTAGGATTTGCAGCAGAGTTTTCCAATGTCATAATCTATACGAGTATAGTCCACAAACCGCCTGAAATAATAATGTGTGATGCCTGTTACTGATTTCCCACTTGACCTACAGGATTTTAAGATACTGTAGAGGAGAAACAGGAAGTGAGTTGGGAAACCTCTCATTGCTAAATTAGACATTCACCAAGGTTTAGGAAGGAAGACTTGCTTTCAAACTTGTCTTATGTCTAATGACCTTTACCAGAGTCCTGTATCCACATTATATGCAGCTGGACATTATCATTCTTCTCAAAATTCATTCCCAGTAATATACCATTTACATCTTGGTAATTCAAGCCATGTTCTGCCATCAGATAATTGTCATTGCAGCCAGACTCCAGATGCATTTATTTCACATCATCATACCCATCTTTATTCATCCCAATTCGGTGGAAGTAATGTACCTGAAGAGATAACTGATGAAATAACATTCAATTTCTTTGACAGGCTCAGAATTTTTGAAAGTTGAATTCTTTGATTTTTGAAAGTTAGCATATTTCTAATAGTAGTTGTGAGGTATTGTGGAAAAGCAAATATGTGATGTAGAGAGAGAAATGAGTAACAACTTTTTCATAGCAAACTCAGGAACATTCACTTTGAGATGCTGGAACTGTATTGTTTAGCTACTGTCTTCCTCTTCTTTCTCTTTTAAAATTTTGCAAATTTTATAGATTTGTTCTGTAAGAATGAAGTATGAGCACGTGTTTTCATTATGGTACTCTGAAGTAAGAAAAATGAGAATGGCATAATTATAAAATAAGTCATTGCATTTTTAGGATCAGAAGTAACCTTGGTGGATCATTAGGCTTACATCTAACTTTATCAGTGGGAGAAATGTATTAAGGCATCTTGTCTAAGTTAGAGCCAACAACAGAACTGAACCTTTCAGATTTCCATTTCAGTATTTATTCCACTACACATACTGACTCCCTGACTGGTTCTAAGACAGGTATTATTTTTGTAGATAGATTTAATATATAAATATATATATATTTGGTTGATATACTTATCTGTATATACTCTCATCGAATATACAAACTTTAATTTGTGATTATAGGACTTTGCTGGAAGTATCAGTTAAAAAGTTAGTATGTAGTCTTGTGTAAAATGGGCTGAAATTTCTGGTTTGTAAGGTCAACTTGCTTAGTAGAAGCAAGAGGTTGAAAGGTAATGAAATGTTTGCCTATGTTAAAGTTAGACAGCAAAGGTTAAGAATTGAGATGTGATTTAATAATTTTGGTAATTGTTTATCTGAATCATCTAAACATTAAAAGTATCTTTGTTAGTAACATGCATCTTCTTCTTGAGTTTTACTGGCCTTAGAAGACAATATTCTTAACAGGTTTTATTCCACTTTCTAAAAGCAGGTTAAAAGGGAAACTGGTAATAACAAGTTAAATGATCGAGTTAGTGATTTTTAAGTGTCCCACAAAGAAAACCCCAAGCCCAGAGGACTTTACTTGGTGAATTCTATCAAACATTTTTAAAAATAATTAAACCAATCCTTCACAAACTCCTTAAAAATAGAAAAGGAGGGAATACTTTGTTACTCATTCTGTGATGCCAATGTATCCTGATACCAAAGCCTAAGACATCACAAGAAATGAAAACTACAGACCCTTGTGAATGTAGATGCAAAAATCTTCAACATAATGCTAGCAAACCAAGCAAAGCATATAAAAAGCGTCATACATCAATATAAAATGGAATTAATCCCAGGAATGCAAGGTTGGTTTAACATCCAAATATCAATTAATATAATACACTATATCCATAGAATAAAGGGTAAAATGTACATGGTCATCCTAATAGACTCAGAAAAAACATTCCAAAAAATTCAACATCCTTTCATGATTAATAAACTCAACAAATTAGGAATAAAAGGAAACTTCTTCAGTCTGATAAAGGACATCTGCAAAAAAACAACATCTAACATCGTGCTTAATGGTAATATACTGAATGCTGAATACTTTGCTCCTTACATCAGAAATAATACAAGAATATCCAGTTTCACCACTTCTGTTCAGCACTGTACTGAGGTTATAGTCAAGGCAATTAGACAGGGAAAAAAAATAAAAGTCATCCAGATTGGAAAGGAAGAGTTAAAATTATCTCTATTCATAAATAACATGATCTTTCAATAGCATCAAAAATAATGAAATAAAAATCTTGTATGCTGAAAACTACAAAACATTTTTGAAAGAAATTAAGGAAGCTCTAAGTATATAGAAATATACCCCATATTCATGGATTGGAAAACTTAACATTGTAAGATGGCAATATTCTCCAAATTGGTCTATAGATTCAATGCACCTTCTATCAATATCCCAGGTGGAATTTTTGCAGAAGTTGACACTCTAATGCTAAAATTCATATGGAAATTGAGGAACTCCAGAATAGCCAAAACAATCTTGAAAAAAGATGAACAAGTTTGGAAGATTCACACTTCCCATTTTCAAAACTTACCACAAAGCCATAGTAATCAAAACAGTGTGGTTGGTACAAGGATGGAGACCAACGGATTAAAAAAAAAGTCCATAAATAAACCCTTACATTTATGGCTTTTTGACAGTGTTTCCAAGACAATTGAATGGGGTAAGAATGGTCTTTTCAGCAAATGGTGCTGGGACAACTGGAGAGCCACAGGTAAAAGAATGAAGTTGGACCTCTACCTCACATAATATGCAAAACTTAACTCAAAATGGATCATAGAGATAAAACGAAAAATCTTAGAAGAAAACATAGAGAAATATTTGCAGGACCTTGTATTAGGCAATGGATTCTTTGATTTTACACAGAAAGCATAAAATCAAGAAAAAAATAGATAGATTGGGCTTCATAAAAAATTAAAAATTCTGTGCTGCAAAGAACAACATAGAGAAAGTGAAAAAGAAAAACCACAAATGGGAAAAAAAAAGTATGTAAATAATATCTGATAAAGAATTTGTTTCCAAAATAAAGAATTCTTACAATCAACAGTGAAAAGACAAATATCAATTTTAAAATGAGCAATGAATTTAAGTAGTCATTTCTTCAAAGAGGATATAAATGTTAACTATTAAGAAAATACAAATCAAATAACAATTTGATATCACTTCATACCCACTAGGCTGGTTGGACATCCTTGGACATTGCTGGCGGGAATGCAAAAATCATGCAGCTGCTTTGAATAAGACAGTGGTCCCAAATGACCCAGAAATCCCACTGCTAGGTATTTGTACATATTGAAAAGAAATTAAAACATATGCCCACACAAAAACTTCTACTAGATGTTCATAACAGCATTATTTATCATGGCCAAAAAGTGGAACAACCCAACTGTCCATCTGCTGATGAATGGAGAATTATAATGTGGCATATTTATGCAGTGGAATATTATTCAACTATAAAAAGAATGAAGTTCTGATACATGCTGGAACATGGATGAACCTTGAAAATTTTATTATGCTGAGTGAAAGAAGCCAGACACAAAAGACCACATATTTTTTGAGCCCACTTGTGAAATGTCCACATTAGGTAATTCCATAAAGACAAAGTGGATTAATGATTGCTTAAGGTTGGTGAATTTGTGGGAAATAGAGGTGCGGGAAGGCAGGTAACTGTTAATGGGTATGGGGATTCTTCTTGGGGTAATAAAAAATATCCTAAAGTTACATTGTAGGGATGGTTTCACAGTTCTGTTAATATACTAAAAGTTATTGAACTGTACACATTAAGTGGATGGATTTTATGTATGTGAATTATATATCAATAAAGCCATTTTTCAAAACAAACAAAAAATGTTGATGGTGATGAGCACAGTGAGATACAAAGAGTAAAGATACAAAGAGTAAGGTCATCAGTAAACAGAAATCAAATGTGAACTGTCAGTTGTGAATGGTTCAAATTACTATCAAGTAAAGCCGGAGAGCTAGAATTTTCTAGAAGGAATGACATAAACAAATACATAGAGGTGGAAAGAGACTTTGTGCTTTTGTTTTGTTCTGTTTTTAGTTCCTCCTGGATGGCTGTGTGGTGGGACTTCTCTCATTTCAAATCCCTGCTCTGTCACGCAGTCCTTTATCTTCATTCCAGATCAGTGTCTCTTCATTATTAATTTTGGAACCTGTTTCCATTTCTGAAATTCTGTGGTCCTATGAATCTATTTAATATTCAAGTTTATTTTGTTTTAAAATACTGAGATTGGCTTCCTGATTGTGATTTTAAAGAGTAGCTTAAAAACATGAAGAAAAAGAGGGAACTGAAGAAATATGCTTTAATTCTTGTTTAGCTACAGCTTTTTACCTGGTCCTTTTAGGATCAGGGAGTCATGTGGCACACCACGGTGCTAGTGTGTGTGTGTTGAAAAAAATATAAGAAATGTGTTCTCAAATTTATTATATTTATTCTTTTACATTTCATACTGTTTTATACAAATTAACATTTCAATAGAGCCCTTTTGATCTGCCTCTATGTACTTTCAACAGTTATTCTCTTTTACTTGCTGATTTCTTTTTCTGTGAACCCAGTCAGAAAGGTCCTTCAACTAACAAATGATGTTAGGTTTCATCATTCTGTTCAACTCACATTTCAGCCTAGGCTTTGGAGACACAGGCCCCTAGCTCATTGCATGAATTGTTGCATTTATATTTTCATTGCATTACAGAAGCCATGTTAAAGGACAACATAATAACGCATTTCAACACATCAAAAAGAAATTCATTTCATCTCAGTGTTATATTTTCCTTTGTAGTGACTTGTGCATGTCTTTTTATTCCCAAAACTCTCCCTATTTTGAGAAGGGGTGAGAAAATGCATTTTATACTGGTTAACCAAGAGCTTTTCTGCATAGTTTGGTTCTGAAGTGTAAGCTAAGTATGAAGAAACTCCAGGGATTCAATTATATTTATCCATAAAATATTACTTAAAGTTTATATTGGAAATTCAAAGGTTTGCTGAACATCAATAGCTACAAGAAAATTAAACTAAGCACATAAATTATGTTTTCTATATGTTACTTGTAGGTTAGAAATTAAGGTAAAATAACCTGATGAAAGAATAATATTGTTACAAACTCTTGCTTGGTTAAAGAAAAAGCTATTTTCTTACTGTAAAATATATCCAATTTGAAAATTCCAGAATTAACTCCAACTTTCCTTTTTCAAGAAAAAAAGTCACTTCGTATAATTTACTCTTCTATTTCACTGGGAATGCTCATATTTTCCATGCTATTCCCTTTTCTGTAGTACTGCTCTTTATATCCTTATTACAGATTTCATTTTCAGTGTCTGCAAATCCAGTTTGCAAGTAGATGGTATAGAGTCTCAATATTCAATTTATATGTAATAATAGTACCATTTGTATCAAACGCCATTTTATTTTGGTGGACTTTTTGGTCATTTCTTCGTTTCTGACAGACATAATGAAAATCTATTTCTTTTCAGAGGAACAGTCATTTTCAAATATATCTTTTTCTTCCTATATTGGCACATGCCTACTTACTGATTTGTAAAATATATTTTACTTTTTAAGTTAGTTTAAGTTAGATGTTAAATGATAGCTTGACGCTGTCATAATCTTTGACTTAAATATTAAACTATTTGATCTTAAACCCTTTTTTTAACAAAGCAATTGTATTGATTCTTATTAATAAAGCATAAATCCATCCAAAGTGTACAATCAATGGTATTTGGTATAATCGCATTCATCACTTCAATCATTTTTAGAGCACTTTCATTATTCCAGTGATAACGATGATAATAAGCAAAAAACAAACAAAACTCATCACCTCTCAATCTCTGTTTCCCCTGCCATACATAGCTGCTATTCTTTTTCCTTCCCTCTAGTATATTTGTATTTATATTTTGTAAAAAGTCTTATATATGCAATATTACCCATATTCATGTTTTACATGAGATCTTAAACCTTTTTTAAAATTTTAAACTCTGTAAACCTCCTCTTCTTTTGCTTATTACTGCATTGATTTATACACATAAATCTGCTTCTACAGGATTTTACATCACTATTTTTGCACTTTCTTTGAAGAATCATTCAATATCTAACAAATTAAGCAAGAAGCATTTTTTTTGCACATTCATATACAGAACAGGGCCTGTCCCTGCTAACTGGGTAGATATACAGCCCAAAACTAATATACTAATTGGGTGGATAATTCTACTAATTTAATTGCGCTAGCCCTGCCTTTTGGAAACATAAAGACTGTCATTGTTCATAGGTAAGATCTCTTTTTTACTAATTTTGTGTTTTTCCTTAACCTTAATTTAAGTGACTTAGAATTGAAACTCCTGGGGATTGAAACATGCTCTCACAAAAGGCACTGTCAGGCCCCAATTTCTGGTCCTGTGGATGTGAACCTATTTGTAAATAGGACTTTCAAAGATGTTATTAGTTAAGGTATGCCCAAACAGAATGAGGATGGGCTGTAATTCAATATGACTGAGGTCCTTATAAGCAAAGGAAATTAGACATGAAGAGGAAGCCAGAGGGAGCAGCCAGAAACTGGATGTCAAAGGAATCCGGAAGATAAAGAAGACAATGCTGCCATGTCATTGCCATGTGACGGAAAAGCCAAGGACCCAAATATGGCAGACAGCCAGCTGCAGAATGCCACAGTCTTAGGGGAGAAAGAATCACCGTGTTTTACCTAGTTTTTGGACTTCTCTCAGCCTTAAAGCTGCACACCAATAAATTCCTATGGTATTTGGTTTAGCAGCCTGAAAACTAAAATGTTCCTCCTCTTACATGATTGCTTAAAGTATATAAATGCTTTAAAAGAAAGTTTTGAGGACAATAGAGAAAGCTGACATTTTGGAAGAGCTCTATATCTACCCTCTTTATGCATCCTTCATCTACTGATAAAAAAGCAAGTTACCTAGAAAAAGCATGCTATTTTTGGGAATCCTTAATTAAATTTGTCTAGCCATCTTTTTAAAGGGGTAGTATGAAAATTTTTCTTGTTTTAATTTCAATATCTACTCCTTAGAACTGGCAAAAGAGCAAATGATAACCTCATACTCAGAAACTTTATCCTCTAGTGACAAAATACGAATACTAACCAGTTGTAGAAGATTCTTATTCTTTTTCTCCTTCTAGCATGCCAACATGTTCCATCATAACTGTAGATAGGGTTGGTGCAAAAAGAGCAAATATAAAAACAAGAAACCTTTTATGATAGTTTATAATTTGTATCTATTTTCACACAAAATCTTTGGGATTATCAAAAGAAGTCTATAAGGCAATTGGAGGGGGTTTCATGATTAAACTCTTCACTTTGAAGACAAATAAATTGAATTATAATAAGTTGCATAAATTGACTAAGATTAGACCCTAGTAATGCTTAAAGTCAGAATTCGTTTTAGGCCTCCTGAGATGCTGCCAATACCCTGATTTGTCTAGAAAAATTGAAAATTGAGATTTCTGAAAATGTCTGCATTAAATAGTTTGAGAATCTAAGATTCCTATCTTTGTGTGGGGCCTTATTAAGAGTAATCAAGTATTGTTGTCATTTTTCCAATCCTTTGTTGTGGTAAATAGTCTGACTCAGGTGTTGGCACTGAATACTTAGATGAAAAAGAGAAAACTCCTTTTTACTTTATATAAACCTCTGGGGATTATAAAATTAGAAGACATAGTGAGTGGGACGGCGACCACTTACTTAAAATAAAATTTCTGAAGACAGAGAGTTGGACTAGAGGCAGCAGTAATTTATTTCTTTCTCATGAGAAAGGGCACACACCCAGGCTAACGGGAAGTGGGCAAGTGCGCGGGATCAGTGCAAGAACAAAGATTGCATAGTTCTGCTGACACAATGTCCCATTTCCCTCCCTCCCCAACCTTATCCAACTCCCATTGGCTGGGAGTTGTGGGCTTACAATCTTAGGCACGAAAACTAACACAATCCTAAGGCGAAAAATGTAAGGGTATGTTCTCAGTGTCCAAGTTTACCCCCTTTACTGATGTGGGTTTTTGGGGAAGTGACTCGAACAAGAATGTGGGAGGATTAGATAAGCAGGAACAGGGAAAAATTCTGAAAAGAGGCCACCTAGAATGTGGGAGGGTTAGATAAGTGGGAACAGGGAATTCAGTTTGAGAAGAGGCCACCCTTTGTTTTATTTCTCTCACATAATAATCTCAATATTTCAAGGCTCTATTTAGTGAGGAAATAGAGCATCTGTATCTTCCTGAAGTGTTTAAAAATCTTTAAATCTCTAAATGTTTGCCAATTAGTACTGCCAGAGAGAAAAAAGGAATTATTCGCTTTTTTTTTGCATATCTTATGTGTTCTATGTATTAAGCCAAAACACATTTTTGTTGTTGTTTGTAATGAGTGAATGAATGACTAGATAGCAATCCTTTTTCTCCTAAGAGGGAAATAAAAGGGGGAAAATGTCCCAATAAAGGGAAACAGTCTCAAATCTTCTGCTTCTATTTTCTGAAGGTATTCTTTCTATTGCCTCTTCTTTCCAGGTATGTTTTGTTCTCTGATTTTTTGCCGTATCTAAATTAGTATTTAGTGTATTTATATCCATTGCTAGAGATGAAGCAGACTTAGCTCAGCAAACTGCTGGAGGGTGCAAAGTGTGATCTTCTTCAGTTCACAAAAATGCTTGGTTTGACTCAGAAGATCACTATTGTGGTTTTAGTGATCACTTCAACAGGCCTCTGGAGGAAAAAGCTTGCATTGTTCCTTCAAGAAATATCTTGGCTATAACCACTACTTGTATTCAAAATGGTATTTCTTATTAATTGGAGATTACTCAAAGTTTCCTCTAATATGGAAAGAGAGATTTGTCTTAATGTTAGGTTACTGGTTCTAAACTGTACTTGCACAAATAGGGATGGCTATGGGAAATAGCTAAAGGAGGCTTTGAATACAGTCCTCTAAATGTTTTCTATATTCTCTGTGCTGACTTCAAAACCATGTACTATTCAATTAAAGAAGTGTACAAAACATGGCCCATAGACAAATTGCCATCTCAGGTGGCATATAGCTTGCTCAGACCTTATTACTGGGAAAGAACAGCCCAAGAGAAAAAGAGACCAACAGGTGAACTAATCAACAGTCTTGTCGTGCACTTTCTGCCACATTCATTAGAGTGCCAGGTTTTTAAAGCTGAACACATGTGTCGTTGCTTGCTGATAGATATTGGTTGATGGATGAGAATGTTGCAGGCTCTCACCAAAGTGGATTAAACAGTGGCAAACTTCAGTGGGCTGAACTATTTTAGATAAAGCCAATGTTAGTGGATTCAAACACATGCCCATAATGTTTGTGTGTTTTTCACTTTATGATTTCAGAGTGTTGGACATCATTTCTGTGAGAAATTATTGAGACTGCTGAATTCTCCAGAGAAGATTTTATGATCTCAGAGATTAAAAATGGCTATTCGATATCTCCTGAGATATTTAGGGAAAATTTGTGTTGAGAATGCTAACTCTAAAATGCTATTGTGGTATTTTCTTCATCTCTAAAAACTCCTTGGAGTATCAGATAATATCATCTGATGGATAATTTGCTTGTGTATGCTCTTTTGTTACTTTTATCCCAAAAATCTGGAATTGTTTATAAATAGTAAGTGAAAACAAAATTTTATACCACAGTTACCTTCTTTGATCCTAAAGTAAATACCACACAATGGCTTTAACTATGGGGTTTAATAGTTTTGAAGCTAGGACAAGTCTAAATCAAGGTGATACTTTCTTCCCAAAGTCTAGTGTTTTGGAGATGTCTCCTGACCCTTGGTCTTGGCTGTTCTGTCACATGGCAATACACATGGTGGCCTATCTTGGTCTCTCCCTTCTCTTCTGGGTTCCATTGACTTCCAGCTTCTGTCTGCTTCCTATGTGGCTTTTGTCTCTTTCTGTGGCCTTCTCTATACTGCCTTCAGAAATAAGATTAAGACCCATCCTAGGCTACACCTTATCTGAAGTAATCTCATCAAAAGGTCCTATTTACAATGTTTCACACCCACAGGAATGGATTAAGTTTAAGAGCATGTTTCCTGGGGTACATATCTCTAAACCATTACAATTACTCAAGAACTCCCCCTTCTTACTGATGATGTCAATAATTCCATCTCACTGATCTCTCTTTTCCTCCTTCTCAGGCTGCACACTGAGGAAAATAAAATAAATATTACATCAGTTTTATAAAGTTAAACATGTAGATACATGTAACCGTTCGGGAATTTGTAATTATGAATTCCAAAAATATAATTGGATCATGCCTGTAATCTGATCTGTTAATCTGGGCATGATTGAATTATGATTAGGGCATTGACTGGGCCATGTCAGTCAGTAGGGCATTGAGCCCCAACCCCAGGTGGGTGGGGAATTGAATATAAAAGGCAAAGCAAAGAGCAGAGTTGAAGCAGTCTTTTGAGAAGCAGTTTTGATGTTGGAAAGAAGGCCCCAGGAGAAGAGAAGCAAGCCGTTTGCCTGATGGTCTACAGCTGACCTTGTGGAGGAAACAGGAGCTAAGCCCAGAGAGAAACGCAGCCCCGGGAAGAGAGGAACCCCAGAAGTCTGAACCCTGGCAAACGCCGGCAGCTGTCTTGCTCCAAAACGTGACAAAGGACTTTGGTGAGGAAAGAAACTTATGCTGTATGGCCTGGTAACTGTGGACTTCTACCCAAAATAAATACCCTTTATAAAGACCAACCCATTTTTGGTATTTCACATTAGCACCCCTTTGGCTGACTAATACAATACATATATGCATAAATTAAATATCAAATATAAGTGCATCATATATATACACATTATATACCTAAAACCCAAACATGATATAAATATCTTTGTTTTTAACACATAACTGAATCCAAATTACATCAATTGTTCATTAGTGTGTAGACAAAAGCAGAGATACTAAAATATTTAATACTTGATATGGCTAACCTTCTAAGAGACAAAGTAAAAACCTATTGACCTACCATATTTTAACAAATCATTTGGTCTTCCAGACAGCAGAATGGATAGTTTGAGCTTGGAAACCTGGAGGACAAGATTAGATGCCATTGCACTCACTCCAACAACAGCAACAAAAACAGATGGTTCAGAACAAAACAACTCTTTAATAATTAACTGAAAGGAGTCAAGAACAACAATACTTCAAACAAAAAAGTGGGGAAGAACTATAAAACTTAAAAAGAGAGGAAAAAAGCATATAGGCTATTGCAGATTAGGGAAAAAAAGTACCCAAGAATTCCACTATGTATTTTATATAAGAGAGAACAACAACAACAACAAAAAAAAAAAAAAAAAAAAAAAAGAGAGAGAGAGAGAGAAAGAATTCAGGAAAGATATGACCTGATAATAACAGAAATTTAACTCAATCAGAAGAGACTAGCATTGAAGTATTTTTGAGAAAACAAACGTTGGGCCCAAGCTTTTATTCCCACCCAAGATGTTACAGCTATAAAAGTTATACACATTTTTTTTTTCCAAAAAGCTCTTGAAGGATCTAGTAGAGAATGAATACATCCTGCTAAGAGTTGGCGCATGGAAATTTAGACAAAGCCTCAATAATAAGCATCAAATACATTGAAATCCAAAACTAAATTCTAAAGCAAAAATGCAGACGAGAGTGGCAAAATATAGTATAAATGCAATTATAAAACTGAAAAAAAATTGGGAAGGGGATGAGGGAAAAAGGTAAGACTTTTCAGCTTGCCTCATGTGTTATACCAAGGAGTCAAACACTATGTTATAAAATAGAAAAAATAAGTATTATACATGTGAGTATACTTAATTGTACAACATTGAAAACTAAGAAAGAATATACTGTAGATCAAAATTTTAATAGACGTGAAAGATTGAAAGAGGGAAGAAAAGGGCCATAATATATTTTGTTATTTTTCATAGGAGGAAACTAATATATAGTGAATACAAAAATATAGAACTAAAGATATTTTTAAAAAACATAGTATAGAGATAATCTCTAAACGTATAATAGAAAGTTCACAAATATTAGAAAAATGTGAAACAAAAGGAGAGAAGAAAAACATTTAAATAGCAAGAAGAAACTTCAATGTTATATAAGCACAAAATAATAAGCTAAACGAAAATTAAATACATTCTCATTTTATCAATAAATGCAAATTTTCATAGCTCACTTATTAGAAGGAAAAAAAACAATATTTTCAGGTTGTTTTACAAAGAAAATTCTAAACCTATGAAATATAAAAGTGATTCACAAAAAATAATGTCACAAAATTTTGAAAATAAAAGAATCAGCTAAGTTGTTCCAAGTATATGCTTTCAGCTAAAAAGCAATAAAACAGGCACAAAAATGCACTTTATCATATATAATGTAGATATAACAATTATGAAAATCTGTATAACAAATAAGATGACAGCAACTTGGTAAAATAAGAAATATAGGAGACAAAAGCATAAATAAAAAGAAAATTTAGCTTTCATAAATTTCTCTAAATTCAAAATAAATCAAGTGGGACAAAATAGGCCATAGTATAGGAAACCTTAATAACATGATAAAGATGTCTGATGAATTTATTTCAAATTCAGTATTAAAACTGAGAATACAAGAATTGTGGGAAGATGGTGATGGACTAATAGGCAGAGCTGAATACTGTCACAGGTACAATGGAGAAAGAGCCAAAAGTCATCTGAGGAACCTGCTTTGGGGGTCAGCATACCAGGAAAGTGCTATACAACTCCCAAGAGGATGAGTGACAGAAAGATGAAGAAGCCAAAATGACAAATGTGACTTACCAAGCCCCTATGGCAGCTGGGAAAGGCTCCCCTCCTGCACCCCAAAGATATTAAGGTGGAGTAAAACACCTGGGTCACTGCAGCCAACTGAGAGGGGAACAGACATCTTCCTCCCTGTCAGCTGTTCCAAGGGAAAAGGGAGGAGAGGTCGGAGTGCTTTCCTTCAGTGAATTCGTCCAGCAAAGCCTACTTTAAATCTCTGATCTGAAGACTCAAAACTGGAAAGCCAAGACTGAAACACCTCTGTGTAAAGGTGCTCTGAAGTGCACCATCTGCTGGCCAGACTGGAAATTGCAGGGTTAAAAACTGTGCTTTCTGTATCCAACCCCTGGGAGAAAATCTGCACCCCACAAATGGACTGATTTTGAAAACTTAAGCCGGGCAATTTTAAAGACTTAGAATAAGTTGAACAAATATCAAAAAAGAGCTGTGAAATAGAAAACAACAACAACAATAAGCAAGAGAGAGAAATTGGCCATCAGAGTAAATTCACCAACATATATTCAGAAGCTTAGGTATCAGCAAAACATTACAAGCCATATTAAGGAATAGGAAGAGATGGCCCAGCCAAAAGTACAAACCAAATATCAGATACAGGGTTTAAGATAATTAATCAGTGATAATCACACAACTGTCCTAAATCACTTCAGAGAGTTTAAAGAAAATATGACTAAAGAAATAAAGGATATTAAGAAGACACCGGGAGAGTACAAAGAACAATTTGAAAGTCCCCAAAGAAAAGTAGCAGACCCTGTGGGAATGAAAGACACAATGGATGAGATTAAAAATACTTTAAAGGTAGATAAGAGCAGATTTGAATTGCTTGAAGACAGAATTAGTGATTTCAAACACAGAACATCCAAACTGGAAAAGAAAGGAGAACAGAAAAAAAAAAAAGAATGGTAAAAACGGAACAGAGTCTCTGGGAATTGAATGACAATGTGAAACGCATAAACATTTGCATTATTGGTGTCCCAGAAGGAGAAGAGAATGGAAAAGGGACAGAAAGAATATTTGAAGAAATAATGAACAAAAACTTCCCAACCATTATGAAAGACATAAATATCAATATCCAAGAAAGATAACACACCCTAAACATTTTAAATTCAATAGACTTACCCTGAGACACCTACTATTCAGAATGACAAATATCAGAGATGAAGAGAGGATTCTGAAAATAGCAAGAGAAAAGCAAAGTATCACATACAAGGGAAACTCAATAAGATTAAGTGCTGACCTCTCATCAGAAACCATGGAGGTGAGAAGAAAATGGTATGATGTATTTAAGGCAGTGAAAGAGAAAAACTGCCAGCTGAGAATTCTGTATCTGAGAAACTGTTCTTCAAAAATGAGGATGAGCTCAAAGTCTTCACAGACATACAAAAACTGATAGAATATGTCACCAAAAGACCAGATTTGCAAGAGATACTAAAGGGGGTGTGGTAGCCTGAGAGAAACAAACAAGGGTGAGAGATCTGGAGAAGACTTTAGAATTGAAGATTATTAGGAAGGGTAAACTAAAGGATAAGAAGACAGACAATTGAATGATATGACAACAGAGGGCCAAAGGATAAAGGGGATGAAGTAATGACTTTACAGTAATAGCATGGAATGTTAATGGACTGAACTCCCCAATCAAAAGACATAGACTGATAGAATGGATAAAAAAAATATGAACCATATATATGTTGTCTACAAGAGATCCTTCTCAGACATAAGGACACAACCAGATTAAAAGTGAAAGGTTGGGAAAAGGTATTCCATGCAAATAGTAACCAAGAAAGAGCTGGAGTAGTGATACTAATATCAGACAAAATAGATTTCAAATGCAAAACTGTTAAAAGGGATGAAGAAGGTCATTATGTATTAATAAAAGGGGCTATTCACCAAGAAGAAATTACTATACTAAATATTTATGCACCTAACCTAAATGCCCCAAGACACATGAGGCACACATTAACAAAGCTAATGGGAGAAATAGTTGTCTCTACAATAATATTTGGAGACTTCAATATATCATTTCAGTATTGGATAGAATATCTGGACAGAAGATAAATACAGAACATATAGCTTGAATAATATGATAAATGAATTAGACCTAACAAATATCTGTAGAATATTGTACCCCAAAACAGCAGGCTATTCTTTCTCTTTAAGTGCTCATGGATCCTTCTCATAGATAGACCATATGCTGGGTCACAAGACAAGACTCAATAAATTTAAAAAGATTGAAATTATAGAAACCACTTTCTCTGATCATAATGGAATGAAGCTGGAAATCAATAATGGACAGAAAAAGGTAAAATTCATAAATAAATGGAGATTAAACAACACACTCTTATATGCTTATTTACTGATGTTAAACCATTCCATCAAATAGACATTTCAAAATACATTAATATATCTCTTTATTGTTGGACTTGGTGGCAAAATTCTTATTGTTCCCATCATATTTTCTTTCCTTCTTTT
Organism: Cabassous unicinctus; assembly: GCA_029593785.1. Lineage (NCBI taxonomy): Eukaryota > Metazoa > Chordata > Mammalia > Cingulata > Chlamyphoridae > Cabassous > Cabassous unicinctus. The sequence goes on from JAQZBX010002960.1 coordinate 24,929, forward strand.
TTATATTGAAGCCACCTCTCCACCATGTTTTAAATGGGTACATTGCTATTCATTTAAGTCTACATTTTCCAACTTATGTGAGATATGAATAAACCTTTCTTATTTATGCTCTATTTGGATCTTTCTGTTACAGTAGGACAGTCTTTACTCCAGTAACAGTTATCAATTTTTACCATATCTTGATATTTTAAGTAATGCTGTGATACATATATGCACATAAACTTTTTCTTTATTTTGGAGTTTTAGAACCTTTATTTATAAATTGCTTTCTAAAAAGATGTACCGGTTTACAGTGATACCTTCTGTGTATGATAATAGCCATTTCCTTGAAATCTCATTCCTTTTATCCCTAGGGAAATCACAAATATTTAATCTTTTTGTTAAATTAGACTTTTTACATACCTTGTATTCACGCCACTCTTGCCAATGTTCTTCTTAAATCTTTTAATTACTTAAATATAGGAAAATATCTCAGAGGATGAAAGAACTGAAAAGGAAAAAAGCATTTAGTTTTCCTTTGGGGCTTCAGAAAGAAAATAATCATCTTAATTGCATGGTACTTTATTTCTTTAACCTGACTTTCAATAATTAAAATCTCTAATTACATTAATTAAAATGACTACGCTAAAATAAATGATATGTCGGGGGGACAAAGTATTAAAGGAATTTTCTTTTGGACTTTGCTTTGACTTCAAGTGTTACTTACTATCCACTCAGTTCAAATTGCCCTCTCATGCCATGTGCTGCTCTGATTACACAGTGTTCATTCAGCTTCAGATGAAGGGAAGCTGAAAGTCCATTTGGAGCTTTTATCTTCCTTACCTCCACCCAGCCCTTCATCCTTTGTTGCTTTGACATACAGTCAATTAGACATTCACTTTATTTTGAAATGCCCTGCTGATAAAATATAGCTTAACCCTATTTCTACTTTGTTTCCATGAATATTTTCCATAAGTTTTTAGAGATAAGGACTTCTGATGCTGCTCCACACACACGCATTTCACAGAGACTCAAGAGGTGAAGATGAATCCAAAACATGCTCTGATAACACCTTTTAGCTAACCACTTGGGCAATTCCAAAACTACTTTCCTTTGGCCTTTGTTGCTCTCTTGAGGAGCACAGCAGGTTCCCAGCCATTTGCTCAGGCCCAAACTGTCATGACGAGGCAATTAATGTGGTAATGAGAATTTGGCATCCAAAATGCTATTTCCTGCAGGGCTTGTCACATATTTCAGAGAACATAAGAAGCAGAAAAAATATCTGATTTGCCTCTTCCCATCCCCAAATAGCTGGACTTTGAAAAATCTCATATATCTGCAGCACACCAGAAAAAAAAATTGACAAACAGGAACTGAGGGGAGCACATGAAACTTCTAAGCTTGAAGATCCATTGATGAAAAGTCATGGTGATACTAAGAACAGAGGATAAAAAGAATGTTCACTATAAATTTTTCTTATGCTATGACTTCTATATAATAAGATTTCTTTAATGTAGATGAATTCAACTTTCAACATATATTTTTGGGAGCCTGACTTTGCTTCTTGGTTTTGAGAGGTTGTCACTCTTTATATAAACATGAAATTCCATAGCCATACTCAGAAATAGTACAGGAGACCTGAGAGTGAATCTTTGGCAAGCTTAATTTTCTGCCAAAAAGTGACAATGTTGTGAGTACACAATAACTCCACAACTTAACTGGATTTTGAGGTAAGGAAGAGTTTAATTTAAATCATGTGGTAAGAGTAGCTACGGAAAGTTGTCTCGTATGAAATTTCCTGAAGCAAAACTGCAGAAAATGAGTATGTTCCCTTAATGCTAAATCATTGCAATGCTTAATAATTGTTCTGTGAAACAAATACAACAAATTCATCAATGTGCTGTGCTTTTTAATTACTAAATTATCTAAATATAGGTGATCAAAATCAGAATAGATTGATCATGTTTTTGGGGATAGCTGGGCTTGTACAGGACATTGTTGTCCCATTTTATCCTTTGGGGAATTTTGTAATGAAACCTAGAAAGCCCACGTCAGATACAGTGTCCTAAGATTCTATGAGCTACATAATTTAACACATGCCCCAAGAGTGGATAATCGTCCAAAGATGTCTTCCCATTGTGTGTGAAACCCTGTGACCTCTGAGCTATACACATGCATTGATGGAACACTTTGAGGGGAGTGGAGCTTCATAACTGTAAGGTGATGGCAGTGCAGATGGCAACTGTGTGCCCAATGTTCCTAAATCCAGGTCCTTTTATTAGCTTTACAGACTAAGAAACATAATGACATAAGACAGCTGTCTAGTGAGTGTCTCCATATGTGTCCACAGGGGCTGAACGCTGATCTCTTGCATAAAAGCTTGCACAGCTTTACCCATACCTATGGCCTGGGCAATAGCCCACAATCTTGTACTCTCCATACACCTTAGTCTCTTACTTAGACACTTAAAAGGAGTATACAAGTACCATTTAAAAGAAGTGTTTTTCTTCTGTTCATGAAAGATAAGTCAATTCCTGCCATGCGGAGTGGGAGAGATGAAAAAGGCAGAAAGGTAGAATGGGATAACTAAGGAATTGTGTCTTGGTAATCCACTGCCGCCTAAAGATACCCTAAAACAGCAGCTTGAAACAACATCACGTTTGGGATGCCTCATTCAGTGACAGTGAGACTGTTGCTGGAGCTGGAATAATTTTGAAGACTCACATAGTTGTCAGTTGGTGTTGGCTATCGAATGGAACACCAAACAACTGGTGATAAAACGGCTGGCATTTCTTGGTCGTCTCTTTAGCTCTATAGGATTTCTACAACATGGTGGATTTAAAGGCTTCTTATTTGGCTGCTCAGAGCCCCAAATGCATATGTCACGAAAGAGCGAGAAAGAGCCAGAAGAAAGCCACACTACATTTTATGAAATGGCCTCTAAAGGCACACAGCCACACCTGCCACATTCTGTTTTTTTAGAAAGGAGTTATTAAGGCCAGTGTGTATTTAATGGGGAGAGGTGTAGACTCACCTTTTGATAGGAAGAGTGTTAAAGAATTAGTGGACATGTTTTAAACCATGACAAATAGAATGTTAATTTATTTTCTATTATCTCTAATAGTAATAATCACAATTACATGCACAATAATAGTATCTATAATTTACTCAATTATAATATGTGCCAGGCATATTAAATACATTATCTGCAATATATCCACTAAGGGAACTACTTCCATTATCCTCAATTTAAAGATGAAGATACTGAGATTTAGTGGTCCTACACTATTGGGTGGGTGACATTATTTCCACTAGGACCTTCAGACTCTAAAGGATTCTCTTCACCATTATACAACAGCACTACACCAACTTATATATCCTTGTAGATATTGTAAAAAGTATGGATGCAGAGGACACGTATCCATATGATTCGACTTGTTTGGGGTTTTTTTTGTTGTTTGTTTGTGCATTTGTTCGGCCATTTCACATTTGCTAAGTTACAAATCAAATATGTTAAATGGAAGTACTGTTATAGATATGAGAGACGGGTCATTCCTAAGCATGAATTTATTACACACTCAGTGAAAGCATTGGATGGTAAAAGAAATTAACTCGTAAAATCACTATTAATTTATGTTGACATGGGGTAAAACTGAATGTGGGAAGGTATTTGTAGCAGGTAGGCAACACCAGGAAAAACTTCTGAGTGGTTCTCTCTTAATAGGAACATTCTGAAGTACTGTATGACAGATGCCAGTATTGTCTAGTATTATTATCTCTTCCTCACCAGGAGTTTTAAAAAGAACCTATGAGTCAGGTTGCTTAAATCATCAATAGCATTCATGTAAACACCCACCATTATATAACCAAATACATCATCCCTGGAGAAGCTTGATATCCAACTCCAGGCATAGAGAGTATTAAAAGTGGCCATTAATATACTTTGCATAATAATATAAGAACCAAAATATAATATTTAACAATCTTATAGATTTTGAACTTGTGAATATGTGTATGATGGTTGCATGAAATTTTAATGACATGCATTAATAAAGGATAATAATAAAGATCAGCCATTACATTTAAGCAATTCTTAAGCATTTTTTTTACTGTATTCAGATATTTTAACTTCAAGTATTCAGAAGTTTGTAAATCTAGTGCTAAAGGAGTATTCAGACAATTGTATATGTACTTACAGGATTTTAGAAGGCAAATCTTTATGAAGCACATATACATTTTAACTCTAATTTTATATTAACTATTTTATATTTCCCAAATATTCTAATAATTAGAAATTATCATTGTCACTCTTAGATTTGAAAAGTAACTGCATTTCCACTCGTTGATACTTAAAGATAGAGTTTTAAGTTTTGATTATTAAAATATGGGTTTTGAAAAAGTAGTTTGACTTCCGACATGAGTGGGAGATTTTAAGGATTCAATATATGAAATCAGTTGTTGCTACTGAGCAGGTCTGATACTTAGGGTGAGTCATTAAATCACTTAGTGATTCAATTTCACATTTAAAGATTGGAATATTAGGGATTTTATTTCAGATGTACCTTATACATGATATGCATGATTTTCTTTGAATTATGGAGGAGGAAGGAATATCATGACTGTATAAATCAGGAAATGAGATATACTCAGCATCTATGACTTATCACATAATTAGTTATTGAAACATTTCCCCCACACCATAGCTCCTTTGACCCCAAAATGTCTATTGACTTTCAGATTGGATTTCCATTAAGAAAAAAATCCGAATTGTCCCGCAGTTCACCAACTTTGACCCCTTTATGGTATAAAATCTTCCAAGAGGAAAATAAAAGATTTGTGTATTTTGGTTCATGATTATTACCACTTCTAGCAGAGGTGACATGTATGGCCCTCTACATTTACTCCTCCTCTATATCAATTAAGATTAGGACAAAGAAGGAATTCCATCTTTATAGGAGGCAGGGATAGAATTTAACCACCAAATTCCATAATTACATGGAAGAAAGGCCTAAAACTCTTCTTTATCCTCGGATACTCCACCATAAATAACCATTTAATAAGTATCTTGAAACTATTTAAGCTACTCTAAAAGCTCAGGGTGCAAATACTATTTCATCTCTTTTGTTCTTTGCACTGACAGGTCCTACTATCATAAACTTTATTGTTTTACAAGTGATGTTCTCCATACTCGAAAAGTGTACATAAACACACAAGCCTCACTCATTCTAGCAGAGGTGGGTATGAACACAGTGTCTAATTATCTCCTTCAGTTTTACCACTGTGGTCAAAACTACCATCATTTTTCTCTTAAAGAAGCATCCTACATTATGATCCTGATGTCATCCTTGTCTCTTCAATACACAGCAAACAGTGAAAATTACAAAACATAAATCAGATTATATGTGCCTATTGTTTTCTGTTAAACATATGTGAAAAATCTTTAACATAGGCACAGGATTCTACATTATATGGTCCTTGCTTACTTACCTTTTCAACTTCATCCACTATCACTCTCTCCTGATACACCACGAGCCAAAACACTGACCTTCTTTCTGTTCCTCCAATGCTCAAATATTGTTCAGGCCTTAGAAATACAGAACTTAGTGTTTCTTCATCTATAAAATTGGGATAACTTGAGATAAATTAATATAATTAATATAAATTAAGATAATTTGAGATAATTCTGAAATCCTAGGCACCCAGCATGTTAAATATGTGGCTCCTTTATATCCATTCTATATAAAATAGATACTTCCCCCCTTCTTTACCCCATTTACAACCATGCCAACTAATTTTATTATCATTATGACACTTATCATTAAGGAAAATTAGTTTTTCCTGCCTTTTATTTATTCTCTTATTACCTCTGTCACTCATCATTAGAATGTAAATTCCAGACAGCCAGTTTTCTGGATTGCTAAATTCTGGAAAAGTGCCCAGCATAGAGTAGGCCCTTGATAAATATGTGATGAATGAATGTTTAACATATTAATAAATAAATGCCACCAGGCACAGAGGACATGATGTTGCTTCATGCATCACATGGTTTTACTCTTGAAGACCAGGAGAGTAGACCAAGGTAATTCTGACTAAGGTCCAATGGCAAAAAAAAAAAAAAAAAGAGAAACATCAGTAAGTCCTCAAAAGGAAACATAACGAGGGAGCACGAGATGTTTGTGCTGCTGACTTTGCAGGAGTCTCCCTGCAACTTGTAGGTGAAACCATAAGTTCATCTAGGGCCAGGCCCTGAGGCTGAGGGGTTGGATTCTGTGAGAGTTAGATCAGCTGGGTGTTCACTTTGCATCTTGATGGAATAGAGCTTCACCGTGGAAGGTTTACTTTGACAGGTCCTCGCACACACTGTATTGCTTCAGCTTATTCATTCTAGAGGCTCACAGTAAATAGTTGAACATGTTTATTATTTTAATAGTGGTATTTGACCTTTCAGATGAGCTTTTTATATCAAAAAAAGCTGACTTCTTCCAAAGCCTTCTCCTGCATGATTTGACTTTTTGGCTAAACTTTGATTTTTGTCAATGCTGATATGGTTCTAAGCCCTTAAAAACAGCAACCAGCCATAATAATAATAGCAGTAATAATAAGAATAATTTTGAGTGCTTAATATGTGTTGGACACTATACTAAAATACTTTATAAGCATTACAAACTATCCCAATTTTATTGATGAAGAAAGTCTTCTCATTCTGTCTATGCATTTCCTTCAAGGAATTGTATTCACACCCATGTGTTCTATTATTCCCATGTACAGATGGCTCATATTTTCTATCAGCTTCTATTGGTATCCAAGTGGCATCTTGATATCTCATTTTAAAGGTCTCAAGTGCTTTCTTCCCTAGTTCCCTCTTGCAATAAATGGCACCACTATTTGTCTGCTCATCCTTGAAGTACACTATTCCCACAGCTCTCCCTGAATATATCCAATCCATCATCTTTTCTTATTTATTATACTTCTATGCATATCTTCATTTGATCCCTCATATCCATCTAATATAACTTAGCATCATTTTTACAAGCTGAACTGCCAAATTCCTAACTGGGTCTACTACAGCCACTATGTCCTCCTCTACTCCAGCTGGTCTATGCATGACAGCCTAAGTGATTCTTTTCAGTGCAAATCATTTCACGTTATTTTCATGCTTAGAGCTCTTAAATAAATTTTCATTGTTTGTGGAACAAAGACTAAGCTTCCTTAAAGTAACCTTTGTCTCTCTGGCTTCATCTCATGTTGTGGCTCCCCTAGCTTTCTGTAAGAGCCACATTTACCTTCTTCATATTTAGCATGCTTCCTCCTATCAAAAGGATGTTGCCCATGCTGTGCTCTTTCTTTGGAACCCATTTGCTTTTCCTTTTCTCCTAGTTAACTCATACTCAGCTTTCAAACTCCAATTACCACTACATCAGGGATATATTTCTGGCCTTATTGAAGACATCAAACCTCCCTGCACTTAGTTCCCATGGACCCACATAGCCATCTTTTGTAGCCATCACCTGAGTTACAATTTTACTGTTGCCTGTTTGATTAGTTGATTAAGGTTGTTAATGTGTTAGAAATGATGCTGTTCAAGTCTAAGTCTAAGAAATAAAAAAACTGGCAGCTTCCATTTTTATATTTGGGGGAAATTCATCCACCAAGTCCTACCACCCTGAAACTACCTCTCTAGAAAGCCAGCCTAACTTCATGAAGAGGCTGCATGGAGGAGAACCAAGGCTCTTGTCTGAACAGCCTCAGAAGAGTTCCTAGTCACCAGCCAGCTCGAATTTGCCAGACACGTGAGTGAGACCATCTTGGAAGTCAACCTTCCAGCTCCATTTGAGTTTCCCCTGCTGAAGCCATATAGAACACAGACAAGCTGTGTCCTCTAAGAGCTGTCCAAATTAGAGAAGTCTGAGAAAATAACTGCTTCTTGTTGTTTTAAGATACTAAATCTTAAATTGGATTGTTGATAGATATATATAATAAATAGATAACCAAATGAAGAGAAAGCAATCATTACTTAGCTGCAAGCCCCAAATGCATATTCTGAAGTTGAAGTAAATAATGGTGAAGTCAGAAGTCATGCTGGCCAACATGGGAGTCAGTTTTAAAAGTTTGTCATGGGAGAGAAGGAGACTTTGAAACCTCTGCTAGACTGGGGAGCAAATTATGAGAGGACTGGGGAAGGATTTTAAATAAACTTTTGCTGAACATTAACAATATACAACCCTCCAGACAATTTTATAAAGAAGATCAATAGAGTTAAAATATTTTATTTTAATCATATTCTTTACACATGGTTCCATGCCAAGAGTAGACAATAAACAGAGATATAGGAAATTCCCTATATCCATAGTCATGTTCCATACTTAGGAGCTCAAAAAAAAAGATGACACTGATGTATAGAATCAGCATTCAATGCCTATTCCATACACTTTCTATAATAGCTTTATTTTATTTTATTTTTTTATTTTCAGTCAAGTAAAAACAGCATTCTGGGAATATTGGTTTAAATGGAACTAGCCAAGTTACAATGAGAAATAGTTATGAAAAGCTGTGATCAGAAGTTCAGTTGTGCACAAAATAAAACTTTATTTTCTGCATCTGAAATTAAGTTTCTATTAAAAATCTCCTTTCTTTGGGATGGGAAAATTTAAACTGTTTCCATTCAGGGTCTTCCCCAACCACTTATGCTACATTAGGGTTCCTTAGAGAATTATGAAGTAGCAAATTGTATTCTTCATCTACTCCTTCTTGTTCCAGCCTGGATTTTGGATATCAGTCCATGTAGGTGGGTGCTGAGTCATACTCCATGAATCAAAGGCCTCCTCTGTCTCACAGTTCTCTCTAGCATATATAGTTTTTCTTAAGAATAAAACAACCTATTAAGCTGCTCCCAGTAATACTCAGATGTACATGAAGTCTTTATATGTTTACTTCAAGTCTTTCATCTAGACATACAATGCAAACATTTCTTCTGAATTTGCATCATCCTGACTCTGCAGAAACTATGCGCCCAGGTGCTCATGTGAGACTGTGGTGTGCAGCATCTCTCTATTTGCTTCCCAATCCAATCTGAGTTTTCTACTACTGACCGCCTTGGATTGGAACTCTGACTGGACAGGTCATGGGAAAGGCATAATATCTCTTCATGGGAAGAGACAAATGTCTTCTTTTTCCTCACTGGTTCTCTACTCCTATCTTTTGTCTGTTCCAGAGAATTTTACCTAATTTTGGTTGAGGTAACCCAATATTTCATACGTTCTTGCAAGTTTTGAATTTATAGCAAACACTTTTATGTGTTAAGTCCCTCAGAGCTTACTCTTTTGAAACTAGAAATCCCAGACTCCTATAATAGAAATATTTGTTTTCTCGGTGAATAAGAGGAAGGGCAAAGAACAAAAAGAAATTGTGATGAACAGAACGATCAACTATTAGATTAAGTTAAAACCTTACCACAATACTGTGTGTATTTCTCCATCCATATATGTTAGTGCTCTTTCTCTTATTAAAATTTGTTTTCAATGATGGGTTGAGCAAAAAGTTATTAAAAATATTCTTATTAATAAGGATGGATACTGAAGCTTAAAAGAAGATTCTCAACATTAGTTTATAAGGAATAAGCTTAGCAAAAAGCTACCTTCTCTAGACTAAGAATAGTCTTCAGATTCCCAGTCTGCCATTTCCTTAGCTGTGTGACTTTCAGCACATCATGTAAACTCTCTGAGTTCATTTTCTTTCATGTAAACTCTCTGAGTTCATTTTCTTATCTGGAAAAGGGGATTATCAATTCTACCCCCCACTCAGCACTGGTGAAGGTATAAATATAAAACACACCTGAGAAATATATGGAATCTATATGAGATATATGAAAATGGTAATCTCCTAATGCATACTAGCCATCATGTTTATTGTACTATAAGAGAAAGACAACTCACAAAGTATTTTCATATACAAGATGTGGAGCTCCACAGAGCTCTGCTAGGCAGGGGTGATGGGCGTTAGCCTCTTCTTTATCACACTGAAATGCAGCCACTTATGGGTGGAATCATGGTATGTCTCCTACTCTTTCCACCCTTCTGGGAGAGAGGAAAACATCATTTCTAATTAAAGCGCAGTGGGAACGTGATAAACCAAATGTAATCACCAATGTTGGAACTATATCAGGAAACCAAGAAGAGAGAGGAAGAAAAACAAGAGACTCTATAACAGAGGAACTCTAAAGTAGGCAATGGTTTAATGTGTCTCAATTCAATTTTAAATAAATAATGCAAACCTATTGCCTGACAAGTACCTTGCTGTATTCTATAGACTATGAAGAATAGACGCAAACATGAACCCTGTGCAAAGGCTTTGCAAGCTTTTTAGGGGTAATGATGTCTATTTAAATAACTATCAAATAATAATGAAATTAATAAGTAGCATTAACAGAGCATTTACTATATGTAAATCGATATTCTGAACGCTTTGCTTGTTTCCTTTTTTTAATTCATATTTTATTTAATGCTTATGACACAGGTGCAATTTATTGTTTCTATTTGACATATAAGGAAACTGAGGCACTGAATATTTAAGTTACTAGATCAAATTCATATAACTAGTAAGTGGCAAAACTGAGATTTGAGCTGAGCACTTTCTGACTCCAGAACATTCTTTCTTCATCAATACACTGTCCTGCCAATTTTATAATTTATCTAAAAAACCAAAAGCAAACAAACAATATAATATGTGTTAAATTATATTTTATATTTTACAGAGAAGGAAAAGTTCCCATCCAGACGGGAAAAGCAAGAAGGACACTAAAATGCATTTCCATTAAAAGAGGGCTTTGACAGGTGGGTCTGAAGTTTGACAGGCTAAAAACCTCAGTAAAAACATTTCAGGATGTGGAGGGAATAGGTGAGCAAAGTTATGGGAGCAGGAAAGGATGGGGCATATCAGGGGTAAAATAAGGGTTCCACTTTAGAGAAAGTGCCTAAGTTAAAAGGGGTACATACTATGAGATGATTTTGTAGACAAAAATGGGAACCCTAATAGTTCCATATCTGAAAATCTGTTCTCTGTAACTAATGGATGGTAAATTATAGACTGAAATATAGGATGTATCAAATGTAGAATGACTTCATGTCTTTACTCCCCAGCTATTATTTTTTTTCATAGGAGGTTACAAAAAAGGGAAATACACACTTTTAAAAAGTAGTAGAATCCCTTCTTCAAATGAGGTATCATGTAGAAATGCCATGAAACATATAACTATGCTATTTAAGAGAAGCAATGGAGAAAGGAGGCATAAATCTGTCTGCTTGGCTTCTCCTCCTCCTTCTGCTCCTCGCCTGAATCCTAGAGCACCGAGGAATGTTTCTGGAAAATACAAAAGCTTACTTGTGACACTGGTGTCACCAAAGAGCATCTAATAATATATTAGATGTATGATGCTTAGCTCTTCCTTTATTTTTTTCTCATTTCTCCCTCTTTCTTCATTTTTATCTTATCTACTTATATATGGTTTTCTTTCTTTCTATTTTTCTATCCTTAAGCTGCTCACTAAAGTCAGTGGTCACTTTATTGCAATCATAGGCAAAAACTATCAGAGAAAGTTCCTGATCCGTTGACCCCTAGGTGTTGGCTGTTGCTACACATTTTAAATGTTACTAATATTGAATTAGAAGCAATAATTTTTCTATAATCTGCTAAATTCTTCCAGTGTAAAGATGCCATTTCAGCATAAATATTTACTGGCTTACAGGAGAAGAAGCGAATGATGTCCATTAAGCCTGAAATTTCCAGTTCCACCTAGATCAGATTTGTATAGACAAGGTGGGCTTGTCAGATTAAATTAGAGATTTTGGAATAGATTTTATTTGGCCACTCCATCTAAAAAGAGTCTTAACAGTGTTTATTCAATCATTAAACTTGCATTTTCTATAGGCACACCACGGGTAAGGACTTTTACAAGACACCCAGGGCATAATGATGTATTTTAGGTGTCCCCTGACCTCCAGACTCTTACCTTGGGAAACTTTTCCACAATCACATACTGGGGGAGAAAGACCATATTCTTCAAAATCAGTTAGTATTGCTAACCGCAGCAGTTTTAAAGATCTGGATAGATTGCATACATTTGATATGGAAGCAGCAATCTGTATCTATTTTGAAGATAGACCATGGTGAACTATATTGACAGGCTTCCCACATTTGGATTATTTTTCTGGGATGCATAAATATGTGGCCTAAATACAGACTTATCTAGAGTGATACTGTGTAGAATACCTGCAATTTCCGATCACCATATAATGACTAAAATTCAGCATAATCATTAAAAACTGTTAATATGAAGTACTTTATGTAGAATCATCCAACACTACTATAAATATTTAGACATATAAGAAAAAGTATAGAGTCAGTAAATTGACTTTTCACATTTTTCAATCAGAAAATAATTTCCCAACCTCTGTATTCTGCAGAAAAATCCAATTTAAAGAATTATAAAAGTCTTTGAACCAGGATGAGTGGGTAATTAGAGCATTCACATTTTCGAAGACAGAAAAGAACTAGTTCTGCACAATGAAATTACATAATCTTGTTATCTCTGAAGTTGTTTTTAAATGGATTGTTGTCATTCCAAATTGTTATTGGGACTGATTCAAGTAAGAATTTCCTGGTGTTATGAAATCAGAATGAAGAAGAGAACACTTCCTCTTACTTGCACTTACAAAGATATAAGATGGTGAGTTCAAATGCAAGAATGTGTGTTTATTCCCATAAATATAGTAAAACTTCCAATTCATCTGATCAATATTCATGTTAAGTAACCTTTCTCTTGTTCCCATATAGCCTTGTTTCTATCAAATTTGAATAAAGTAAGGTTTTGCCCTAAGATCCTGTTAAAGCACAAGGTAGTGTCACCAGAACTCATCTATAAAAATTGATTTATTTTTCAGTTGAATTACCAAGCAGTGGACTAAATCTTATATATCAGAAGAGTGAAAAAAACACCTGATATTGTTAATGCAGTCCACTAAGATAAGAGATCACATTGACTATCTATGAGTCAGTTGCCTGTGACAATTGAAATTGCCAAATCAACACACAAAGGGTCCCTGCCATTTAGCAGACAGTATCAGTGAACATATTAGTTATGTGATTCTTCTCCTCAGATGGTAAGCATAAACTTTATATTATATATATTTGAATGAAAGATGCCAGTAGTCTCTTCCAGAGAATTTCACATAGAAAATGTACCATATAAAACAAAAGCAGATTTTGCCCACAGGGCCTGTCACATGTTACCATTTTCTTTTTAGCTTCATTACCAAGATCTCATACTAGTAATTCTTGCCTGTTTTTCAAAGTTTTCTGAAATAGTTAACATTTCATACTGTGTTTCAAGAAAAGCCCTAATAAAGTCTAAGCATTTCTCTTGCAGAAGCAAGTGTATATGATTCAGAATAATTAGATTGAAATTCTGATTCTGTCTCTTACTAATTCGGTGGTCTTGGGCAAGTTAGTTACACATTCAGAATCTTTGTTTGCTTTTCTGTTTAACAGGAATGCTAATAATACATTCAATACTTAATGTATGACATTGTGGGGCACATAAATGAAAAAAGATAAGCATTTGGCAAATTGTAAAACCCTAGGAAAAGATTTCACCTTATATTTGGCAACTCAGTATTGGTGCCAGAGGCATGAGCTATGGAGTCAGACTAACTTGACTTTGAATGTTGGCCACTGCCTCTTAGTAGAAATAGGACAACTTACTTAATTACTTTCTCAGCCTCTGTTTCTCCAACTGTAAAATGAGAAAAGTAATGCCTACTGTTGGGGATTGAATCATGTCTTCCACAAAAGGCATGATCAGGTCCCAACCCCTGGACCTGTGTGTGTAAACCCATTTGTAAATACGACCTTTGAAGATGTTATTAGTTAAGCTGTGTCCAACTGAATGAGGGTGGACTTTAATCCAATATGGCTGAAGTCCTTATAAGCAGAGGAAATTGGACATGGAGAGAGGAAATTACAGGGACCCGCCAGAAGCTAGACATCAAAGCAACCCAGAGGAGAAAGGAGAAGACATCTCCACGTTCATTGCCATGTAACCGAAAAGCCAGGAACCCCAAAGATTACTGGGCAGCCAGAAGATACCTTGGAAGGAAGCAAGCCTTCTAGCCTCTGAAACTGTGAGCCAATAAATTCCTTTTGTTAAGCCAACCCATTGTAGAGTGTTTGTTTTAACAGCTAAGAAACTAAAACAATTCCCTCACTGAGTTTTTCTGAAGGTTGCATAATGGAATGTATGAAAAGCTTTAAGCAAGGTGCAAGAGACAGAAGTCCTCAAAAATGATCATTTTTGTTTCCCTAATTATATTAGTCTCACCATTGTTACCTTACAATGCAGGGCAGAGTTAACTAAGGTTGTGTACTTATAATTTCACATGACAAATAAAAAGATCCAAATTTAATGGAATTTAAGCTTTCCAATAGTAAAAAGAAATGTACTAAGATATTTGCTGATTTATAAATGATATGATACCTAGAGACTGAGAAGTTAAACAGAGCTTTCTGAAGTCAAAGAATGCTGGGAAGGTAAAAATTGAGATTCGAGGCTCTTCAGTAAGGGCCCAGGATTCCAGGGGAGTCCTAAGGGCAGGACATGAAGGAATTACACAAAAATCCAGCATCCAATTATCTGAATCTGAGACTGGATTAAGGTGTAAAGTGATATGCCTTTTTCTTGCACTTTGACAGCAATAAAATTAAATCCTCAATGGAGAATATATCATCATCATGATCATCTACAATTTCAATGGATAATTTTTAGTATTCAGTCAAAAATTATCAAGAAACAAGACCAAAAAAGAAGATAAAATAACATATACAAATTGAAACAGAAACACAGATAATTCAGCTATCAAAAGCATCAGATATTGTCTTTAAATTAACTGCAATGAAAATGTTTAAGAAAACAGATGACAAGAGAGAAAGTCAATACAGAACAGGAAAAGAGAAAACATAATAAAAGGAAATTCTAGAATTAAATAATATAAAAATTGACATTAGGATTGCAATAAATGAGTTTAATAACAGATAAGACACAGCAGTTATTTGGTTTAGTAAACTGGAAAACATCAGCATAAAACATCTAGACTAAAACATGGAAATACAAATGGGAAAACACAGAAAAGAGGCATAGAACAAAATAAGTGGTAAAAACTTTCATCCAAAATATATGAAGATCCTCTACAAATCAATATGAATAGAAAGGAAATCCAATAGAAAACTGGGCAAAAACCTGCTGGAAAGCAACATAAATATTTTCATATTTCTGCAAAGTAAGCTTGCAGAGGAAGGAAACTGGAACTATGGTTAATGGGACAGACCTTGTAAGTTAAAATGTGATAGAATAGATAGAATACCAGAAGGAACTAACTCCCTTAAGGTAATAATACTTCAAAGTGGGATGAAATTTGGAATTATGGAAATACTTAATGGGTAATACACCTGAGGATGCTTGTTTGTCTCATTTTCCACCCCCCACTAACTCCCAGATGCTTGTTTATATTCCAAAAGGTAAAAGCTGTCCCTTTGGAGTCCAAAGAGAATTCGATTTGTGGTTTGGGTTCTTCTCATTTCTCTGAAAGAGATGGTGAGAGCTGGTCAGGATACACATGAACTAGTACGTTTTTTTAATTTCAGGTTCCTCTCCAGTGACATTAAAATACTTCCATTTGTTCAAACGCAGGTTTACCTGTCTATCTGGCTTTCTTTGCATTTCGCCAGATGGTAGAAAGAATGGGGAATGTGGAACTGATGTGCTTTTTGCTATATGTAATAATATTCTGTCCCTACTCTGAAAACTCAAATTTCCTTTCAGGATAATATGAACACGTATAAATATTAAAAACTTATCAAAATTTACCTTACAAAATATCTGTTTACAAAAGAGAATGTCAAAATGTCCAGTAAACATATGAACATGTTCTCAACCTCATTAATATAGGGAAACACAAGTAAAAACTATAATAAGCTATCAGTATATATTCATCAGAATGGTTAATTCCAAGTGTATTGGTAGGGTTGTTGGATAATTGGAACTGGTAAAAGTGTAAAAACTGGTAAAAGTGTAAATTTGAATAACCACTTGGGAAAGCTGTTTGGCAGTACCTAATAAAGCTGAGTATAGTATCACCTATGGTGCTTAGTATATTCCCTAAAAATGTATATAAACACACATGCACAAGTGCTCATTGTATATTGTGATATTCAAAGCAGCCTCAATGTCTTGAATTAATAGATAAAATGCAATATCTCTTACACTCAACAAAATGTCAACAAGGATGCAGCCAAGGACAGGTATAAAAATTATCAGATGAGAAGTATTCATAATTATCTCCAAATGCAAACAAGTTACATATCCATAAAAATGCACTGGAAAAATATGATGTAGTCATACAATGGAAAACAGTACAGCAATGAAAATGATAGTCTACTACTATGCCTGATTTTATAGTTGGTTCTCAGCAACACAATGTTGATTAAAAGAGGTCAGACAAAGTGGTACACATTGTGTGATACTATTTATATGATTGTCAGGAATAAGCAAACTATCTATAGTGAAAGAAGTTGAAATGGTACTTACCTTTGGGGAACAGGGGAACAGTTGCTGAGAAAGAGTAGAAGGGTGCTTGTGATCTATTTATTAACTGGAGAGTGATTATGCTAATGTGTTCATTCTGTGAAAATCTATACATCTGAATCCTTAAAATTTCTGCATTTTTCTGT
Source organism: Cabassous unicinctus (assembly GCA_029593785.1). Lineage (NCBI taxonomy): Eukaryota > Metazoa > Chordata > Mammalia > Cingulata > Chlamyphoridae > Cabassous > Cabassous unicinctus. Next base: position 41,684 of record JAQZBX010002960.1, read on the forward strand.
GTTTAGGTTATACTTCACTTTTCAAAAAAACTTTAAAATAAGCATAATTTGCAAAATTGTAATCTCACATTTTAGAACAAAAGTTTAATAAGCTGTTAGGCTTATATTATTTTATTTCATTTTTATTGGAAGGTAAATTCAATTTTTTTCCAACTTTCTGATATTTAATAAGTTTTAGCATATAAAATATTAAAGCAATTTCATTTCAAAGACTCAATGCTCCCTTTGAACTATTTTTTTTCATTATTTTGTAGCCAGTTTGTGCTAATTTGATGTGCAAATTTTGGTTTGTTGAGGAGACAGAGGATGTTTTCAGTGTTTTCTAGAGGCAGAGAGAGTCAGAATGACAAGTAGCCTTTCTGATTTCAACCCAGTCTAGCTACACTCCATTATTTGAGCTTTGCTATTACTCTCATATCTTCTTCTCTTCACAACAAAATTTTACCTTTACATAGGATGGTAAATTCAATGGCAAAATATGAAATTCCATTTGTATAAGTGGAACCCTGAAATGATTTCCTTATAAATGAGAGGTTCTTTGCTTATATTACTCCAATTGAACTGCCCCAGAACTCTGCTGATAAGTAATAGGATCAGAATTCCAGCACAGTCTATCCATCTCTGCAGCTCATATTGTTTTCACATATTGCCTCCAAATCAATTTAACTTCAATTATGAAACTTGTCAAATTCAAATGTGAAAATCATCATCTAGAGGCTCTTACAATATTGTTTCATTCTAAGATAGGTTTTAGCTCTCATTAATCAGTATTATATGGAAAAGTAGGAATAGACCTTATCACTATAGCTAGTGATACGCTAAAAGCTGTCACACAGTATTTGGAGTGGAACACAAGTGAAAATCTCCTAAATATCACCTCCCAGTGATGTGAAAATGTGAGCAAACCAAGAAGCTTGTCATCACTTTCCTTCAACAATGTATGTATGCTAATTTAGGACCTTTTACTTTAAGATATATGCATATCAGCATAAAGAAGAATGAATAACATAGACATTCCCTGCTCGACGCCTTTTATGTAGCCTTTTTCATATGTATTTCTTCCTAAATTCATTAGGGAATAACTCATTTCATCAAGGACATGGCTGTGATTGGTTTCCTAAAGATAAGGCAGGGTTTGTAATAAAAAATTCCACCAGAGACCCATCATTTGACCCCAAGGAAAAAATAAAATGGCTGACAATCTTGCACTAAGAATATAATAAAAGGGTCAGAACACAAATTCTTTCTTGCCAGAATAGTAACAGAGGTCTCTTATCGGAGCTTGGCTAATGACTTTTCTTTTCCAAACATTACTAATCCCCTGGTCCCAGGATCCTAAGAGTCATTGAAGTTTCTGGCATTAAGGCAAAGATTTGAAAGCAGAACAAGTAGTAATAAGTGACTTTGGTTTAAGTTTTTCACTTTTAAAGGGAGGAAAAGGGCATATAGATCCCTTTGACCATGCTCTGTATCAAGTCTACAAAACTTCTATCTTCCTTTGATTAAAAAAAAAATAGTGGGAATGTAAAATGGCACAGCCACTGTTGGAAGCAATATGAGGTTCCTCAAAAAGTTAAGTACAGAATTTACCATATGACTCAGCTATTCCACTTCTGAGTGTACACACGCAAGAAAGTGAAAACAGGGTCTGAAACAGATACTCCTATACCAGTGTTTATAGCTACATTATTCGCAACAGGCAAAAAGTGGAAATAAAAAGTGTCCATCAATGAATGAATGGATAAACAAAATGTAGTACATGCACTCAAGGGAATGTTATCCAACCAAAAGAAATAATGAAGTTCTGAGACATGCTGCAATGTGGAAGAATCTTGAAAACATTATACTCAGTGAAATAAGCAAGACACATAAGGAAAAATGTTGTTTGATGTCACTTTAAAAGATATCTAGAAATAGCAAATCTGCAGAGACAGAAAGCAGATTAAAGATTACCAGGGGATAGGGAGAGAGGGGAAGATGCAGTGTATGTTTGGTGGATATGGAGTGTGTGTACATAAAATTAACTAAAACACTAAAATTGTGGTCTAGCCCAGTGAGGGATGGCACCCCTAAATTTAGCTGACTAAACTTAACAGGAAGTGTAATGACATAGGAAAGATGGAAAGATTTTCAGATTGTTCTCCTATCAGGAAATGACTACATGAAATGGAAAGCAAAAGAAAGACACAGTGCTCTTGTAGTCAGAGCTACAAGGCTCAGTACAATGATAAGACTATTCCTCTGATTATCAAGTAATCCAAGCAGCCACCACAGGCAGGTATCAACCCATCCAAACATTCTGTATGAAACACACAATAAACTGCCCTAAACTAAAACTGGGAACAACCTGTTTGTAGCAAAAGGACTCTGCAACAGACCAAGACACTTAGCTCAGAGTGTATAGATCCAGAAAAGTGTGAAAACTTAGGGAAAAAGGTAATCCAGAATAGAAACACTTTGCTCCACTAAAAGCGTTTCTCTATTCCTTAAACTAGTATGGGCAAACTAGTAATGAATATCAAGCTCTCATTTTGTTACATCATTTACATTTTACTGCATGTATGGATGCTTCCATTATTTGGATGCTAAAGTATATATTACTCTAATTCCAGTATGTCGTTTTAGTTACTGCCCAGAAAAAATACATGTCTATATCATAATATTTTAAATAATAGAAACTTTCTATGTATTAAAACTATTTATGAAATATCTGTTAGGCAATCTGTCTGTTGCCAAGTCAATATAGTAAATAAAGTGGGCTTAAGGAGGTAAATAGTAGACTGTAGGGACTGTTTCTTGGCAATGTTACTTTTGTTTGCTTTGCAGTGTTCCATACTACTTCATAGCTCTGATGCTAGATTCACTTGTGCAGAATTTATAATGCTAACCCATGGAATGAAGTGGCCCACATAGGGCTCTGTGTTAGTCTGCAAATGCAGTGAAAAATAGGAAATTTGAAGACATTTTCACTTTACATTTTCTCATTTTTCTACTTAAATATAACATTTACCAGTTAAAATTACATATTAATCATGTATTCATCAGCATGATGAGGTCTCTACCCCTTAAAATAAGGTGTGAATAGGTGTGGCTAATAGCCTAGCACTATCACCTCTGTAAAAGGAAATGATGAGATCTTTGCCCTTCTTCATTTCTGGTTTATATTTAGTAAATAAGAATTGTGAGATTTCTTAAAATCCATGGCAATGAATGTCAAATGAACACACATATTGCACAGAATTATTCCAAATTTCAAAGAAAAAATGATCTAATACTTTACATAAAGTTGGTCAATTTTATACACTATGTGAATCTTCACATGTTATATTTTGTCTATGGAAATAATGAACATATTTATAAAAATGCTACATGGGGAGCAGATGTGGCTCAAGTGGTTGAGTGCTGGCTTCCCACATATGAGGTTCTGGGTTCAATCCCTGGTTTGGTACCTCAAAAAAAAAAAGAAAAAAAAAAGCTACAAAACTTATTGTCTATTAAACGTTTTGGAAACTCAATACATGGTTGTCAATGCTATAATAGCTTTTCCTGTGACTAAGATACAAAATATTTCTTGATAAATTTGGACTAAATATAGAACATCTTGAAGAAGGATTTCATTAAAAATATCTCTATCATATGCAACATACATACATATAAGTATGTCAACTAATTAATTATTAAGTGAACATTTTTTATTAGAGTGACAGGTTTAGTAGGAAATGTCTCCAGTCCTTTTAAAGTTAAACATTAGATTACCAAATTATGCTAGAATATATCATTGATTGTTTTTATGGCAATTTTCTGCCCTTCCAATCTGTTTTGTCTCGTAAGCAAAAACATCATTAAAGATCTGTTGAGAACCCTAAAGGCTTGGCAATATATTAGGTGTTTGAACATTGAAAACTATAGAGAATATGCTTAGTTACTGTAGAATTGAAATGCTGAGTGGTCCATTAGGCAGAAATGAGTAAGTCATCCATCAGTGGCACCCATGGTAAATGATTACTCTGACAGTTCATATGTTGAATATGAGAGCACTCATGAGAATGTATGAAGTGGAGGATGGCATGCTAACTTTTCTATTATCCTGAAAGTCTTTTCTTCAAGTAAAGGTATGTAACTTTATCTTAAATCAACTGTCAGGCTATACATAGCATAGGCTATAAATAATTCTAACCATCCCATTATATCTACTAAAAGAGAACTCGAGGGTTTTGATTTATGATATGGGATTACTAAAACCCTAACAACATGTGGGTAATCTAGAATTTAAATTGTTTTGTAATGCAAGAAGATGTAAAGAAATTGGTAAAATTTGTGATATTTGAAAAGTTGTAATTTTCACACTAATAAATGACTATCTAGAAATGACACCAAAATATACCAAATAGCTTATCAAATCTTGGATAAAAAAGCAAACAGGATGCTAAATTTGGTGGTTTGGAGTTATATAACCCCCCACCCCGATCTTCTTAATCTTAATCCATTCCTTTGGGTGTGAACTCATTGCAAATTAGACCTTTTGATGAGGTTAGGTCAGTTGAGGTGTAACCCAATTAAATTAGGATGGGTTCTAATCCTATTATTGCAGGTCTTATAGAGAAGGCCACAGAGAGAATGTCACAAGGAAAATTAACAGAAGTCAACTGAACCCAGAGTAGAAAGGAGAAGACATTGCTATGTGCATTACCATGTGGCAGTAAAGCCAAAGACCAAGGATCTCTGGCAGCCAGCCACAGAACACCAGTCTTCCAGGAGGCACCGCCTTGCTGCTGCCTCGATTTTGGACTTTTCCTAGCCTCAAAACCACAAGCCAATAAATTCCTTCTGTTTGAGCCAACCCATTGTATGGCATTTGTTTTAGCAGCCAGATAAATAATATACTACGTTATAGTAATAAATGAGATATCACCTGAAAATAAGGAGCTGGGCTCAAAGATAGCCTTTAAGAATCCTTCCAGCTCTAAATTATTCATGCATTCTATAACCCTAATATGAATAGCACTAAATACTAAATATGAATAATTTATACTAATACTAAATACTAAATAATTTATAATGAATACTAAAAGAAATAGTAAAAGTGAACATTAAATACTAATACATGAGTAAATACTAAATAAATATTAAAAACAAATAATTTATACTTAGTTCCACACATTCATCTCAGTGAAAACTACATCTGACCCAATTAGTAATAATGATGAATTTAATGGATATATAAATAGCAGGGAGACCCATGGGGTCTTCTCATCCATCTGCATAAGCACTGTGAGGGTAAAGATGAGAGCATGATATAGAGTACATGGAAAATATATATATTGATAATGAATGAATGAATACATAAAAATGAAGGAAGTTGAGTATAAAAGCAAACAAAAATGAACGTTAGTTTAGTGAAATATAATTATACAAACATTTTGTTGCACATGATTGGAATTTATGAGAAAAACAAAAGTTGGGAAAATTTGATCCATAACTATTGTCTTTCTTGGCAATAATTAGAAGTTCCATTAGCCTCTTCAGGCCGGATCAGGATATTAAATAGATATACATTAAATACATATATCAAAACATCATCTTTCTATATAAACATTCAATCAATATATATTTCAGATCTATAATTGAGATGTGAGTGATAAAATCATCAATACACAATTTATAGCAGTAGCATAAGCATGATGTTCATCTAGCTTTATCACATTACCTTTAAAATTTGGAATGGTAATGATTACCTCTCAGTGTAGTTCTTTTCTCAAAATAATTCATAAGTAATCACTTTTAATGATTACTTCATGCATGTAGGGAAATACACTAAAAACAAAAAAGAAACAAACATTATCTTACCTAAAAGGCTCAAGGAGCACTTATACCACTAACTAGTAATTTTTATCCAGAGATTAAAAACTACATAGCTATATTTAAACCATTTCATAAACATGTGAATCATTTCTGGAGGCATTAATTCATCTATTTATTTACCTGTCCAGTAAAGCAATTTTTCCATGTGCCAGGTGGTGGAACGTAAACTCCAAAAAGACAGGCATTTTTGCCCAATTTGTTTTGTTGTAACCCTAGAATAGGGCCTGGCACTTAATAGATATCTGATAAATACATGTTAATTGAATGAGTGAATTCATGCTATGTGCTAGTATATAATATTGAATACATCATAGTTCATGTCCTTCTAGTGTTTTCAGTGTAGTGGATGGAGTGGATGGAGCTTGCAGATGTTTAAAATTGTTGTGCTACATTATTATCAAGTTCACAGCAATCACCCAAAGGAAAATCAAATAATTGTTCAGCAACATTTTTTAAAAAGGTAACCCTGATGCAACATGTAGAGTGGCTATTTAGGGCAAAAAATGGAATCGCAAGTAGTGTCAAATTTTGAATGAGTTTTTTCTCTCAAAGAAATCTCTTAATGTCTCTGAAAAGTAAAAGTATCTGCAGGTCATTTGCCCCTCTTTTCACATTTCTTCAGTGTTAACAGAGATATCTTCACACATGAAAGCAAGTCTGGGCATTTAAGGAAAATCTTGACTGTAAGAGTCTCCAAATAAATTCAACACAGTTTGGCTGTTTATTTACCTTTAAAAAGATTCTCCAGGGAAAGATCAAAGATCAAGGATGATTCAATATCCCTGGGGAAAATCGCAGCTAAGAATATCAGTTTTTCAGAAGAATTCCAGGAGAATGTTCTTTGATCCACAAGTCAGTATACTTACAGGAAACCTAAAAAGAATTATAAAGTCAAAGATTCAAATTTTTAAAAATATAGAACTGTGCTAGTTTTAGTCTTCTGTGGATCCCAGAAAATTTTCTTCTTAAGCTAATCCATTCCTGTATGTGCAAGCCTATTGTATGTAGGATCTTTTGCTTAGATTCATTTAAGGGACCTTTTGATTGATTAGATCACTTTTGATTAGATCACTGTATCTAGAGGCCTTTGATTAGATTGCAGGACTCTGGGTGGGTCCTAATCCTCTCAATGGAGCTTTATATAAACGGAGGACTGAAAGCAGAGGCACACACTGCTATTTTTACCCTGCTGTGTGAGAAAGGACTCCAGGATCACCTATAGGCACAGAGAGACAGAGAAACCCCAAGAGGCTGAGAGAGAGAACAGAGGCTGGAATCAGCAGACAGCCTGAAACTGGACAGATCCCCCAGGAGAGACAAGCCATAAGCTTGATTACCCACAGCTGAGCTCGGGGAGAAAGTGAGCCTGGAGGAGAAGTTAGAGACCAATGCCATTTTGCCTTGCCAAGTGGCAGGAGTTTAGGATCTGCCAACAGCTGACCTTCGGTAAGACAGCATCTCTGATGACTGGGCATTTTCCCAGCCTTAGAATTATAAGATTTTACTCTAATAAATTTCTATTTTAAAAGCCAACCCATTTCTGGTATTTTGCATTGGCAACTTTAGCAAACTAATAAAGAACACATAAAAAAATTCAAAGAAATATGGAGGGTTTTTTGTTTACTTTAAGTGTCAAGGAAGAGGCAGTTACAATCTTCAAATATTTATATGGTTATTCTACAGACTATAGTCTCAGGTAATAGTCTACTTTTATCAAGGAAAATAAAAAGGAAGGTATAGATATAAAGTGTATTATAATTAACTCATATTAAACCTTTTAAAATTGTGTTCTCACAGTAAAGGTTTTAAAGCATTTTAGTGACATTTTGAAAAGTGACAGCATTTCTTATAGAAAGATACTTATGAATCAAATATCAAATACATTTTCTGCATCCAGCCACAAATTGTAATGTAATTTGTCTGAAAACAGAGGACTAGATGTGTTAAATCACTTTAGATCCTTTCCAAAATGATCTTAATCCTCTCACCATTAACTAGCTTCAATTAACTAAATTTACTCATATTTTTTCTTTTCCTTACTTCCTCAACTATTATTGTGATGTTACATAAGTTTTTGTATTACCACACTTATTTAATGGAATAGTACATAACATGAGTTAATACATTTTAAAAACAAAAAAAGCGAACAGTATCTGAAGCATAAAACTTCATCTGGAACTGAGGAAGTTGTATTAAAATGGATCATAGATTCCATACATTGTTAATTTCCATAAATTGTAATTCTAATGTTTTTAATTTCTTAAGTCTGGGTTTAGGATAAATTATAGGAAACAATTACTTGTTAATAATTGGAGGTAAATTACTGACCCTAAGAGTTAAAGGTCAACTTAGATTTTAAAATCAGCAACTCTTGGTCCCTGATTCCATGGTAATGCATAAATAATATCTTTGGAGTGACATTTTAGGAAAGTGTGTGCTGGGTAGCATGGTGGGGAAAGAAGAAAATACGCTTACACAGATCTCTTTTAGCATCACTGTTCTTGATTTCCATGTTAACTGAGCCCTTCAAGAGCTCTACTTCAAAACCATAAGTCAAAGGAAGGGGTACAAATCATCTAGATTCTTACTAAATGAAAAGAAGATGTGATGTGATTTAAAAGATGAGGGTAGAGATATGTAAGCAGGATTCTTATGATTAATCAACCAAAGTAAACTTTATTATATAAGAGCTATCAGACTATGAAGGAGCTGACTTTTTTGAACAAAGTGGCTAGATTTACATAATGCCATAAATATTGACAGCATTGTGTTAGCTATGCACTGCTGTTTCCCTTTTGTACTGAGGAACCTATAGCAATAAGGATTATACAAACATATTTAGGATGGATGCACCCAGGGGTTAAAATGATGGAACCAGTGACTCTATGACTATTAAGTTGTTTTCATGCTGTTTAATATTTTGCATAACAGTGGGGAACTGAGGTACCAGAGCTGTTCCAACATCTCTTACTACAATTCTATTTTTTTTTACACAATTTGTACATAGATTAAAGTTAATAGTTTTGATTCTTTTCCCACATTCTATAGGAATGAGACTAACAAAAAATGTAACAAAATATTAAATGTATTATTTTTCAGAATTCTAGCTAAGATCCAAAGCTGAAGACAATAAGTATTAAACAACCTTTTTAAAGCACACCCTAAAGTGTTAGAATAAATCCATACAGCATTGATTAAAAGATAGTGAAACTGGTCAAGCAAGCCCACTCCAAACAAGTTATATAATATAAGACTAGAAATGTGAAGGGGATTATTTCAAGTGATTATTTTTAGAGGAGACCTGGGGGTCTACTGCAAAAGAGTAAGCCTGGCATCTCATGAACTATTAGGATATTGACTAAACTGTGACATCACAGCAAATCTGAGGTTATATAACACACAATCTTTATAATACATTATAGGCTACATAGAGTTTGTAACACATTTGGACCAAAAGACGAAGCCTACTTTCCTCTAGGAGAAGTCTGAAGGCAAGAGTCTGGTTGGAGCAACCATGAATGCAATGCAATAAGAGAGAAATTTCCATTTGCTGAAGAAAGTATGCATGAGCTCCTATGGGCCAATAGGATCCAAGTAGCTATTTCTGAGGAGTGTTTCTCATGATGCTAACCATGGATTGATCTCTGAAATCCACAATATTTCCCACAAAAGAGCCAGACAGTGTATGTCTGTCATAATAACATAATAGCAGCCATTATCAGTCAAGATAAAACTCATAATAGTCCTCAATCTACCAATACTCAAGTACAATTGGTTATGGTAACATCAGTTGTTCATACTGTAATCCACATTCTTTCTGAATGATACTTTTTAAAAAGTAATGAAAAAGATACCGAGGGGAAGCAGATGTGGCTCCAATCTACCAAATAGGAGGTCCAGGGTTCAAATCCCAGGGCCTCCTAGTGAAGGCAAGCTGGCTGGCAAAGCAAGCTGGCCCAAGTGGAGTGCTGGCCTGGCCTGCACAGGAGTGCTGGTTCATGCAGGAGTGCTGGCCTGCACAGAGAGCTGGGGCAGCAAGATGACACAACAAAAAGCAACACAGAGGAGAGACAATAAGAGACACAGCAGACCAGGGAGCTGAGGTGGCGCAAGAGATTGAGCGCCTCTCTCCCACTCTGTGAGATTCCAGGATCGGCTCCCGGTGCTGCCTAAAGAGAAGACAAGCAGACACAGAAGAACACACAGCGAATGGATACCAGAGAGCAGACAGCAAGTGCATAAACAATGGGGAAGGGTGGGGCAGAAATAAATAAATAATAATAAAAAGAAAAAGACACTGAAGTACATTTAAAAGGGAGTGTCAATACTGCTAAGGTATATGAAAAATCATGCTTCTAAAAGGACAATGGGAAAAATATGGTGGTGATGGGAAAGGGAACTAAAAGTAAAGGGGTGGAAGTGTGGTTAATAGACTTAGATACTTAAAGCATTCTTATGTGGGAGGTGTATTTTCTACAAAATTCAAACTCAAGACCAAGGGGGAAAGATAAAAGGGTTAAAAACTCGAGTCGATATATCTTTCTATCTCTATCTCTATCTCTATCTCTATCTCTGTCTCTGTCTCTGTCTCTGTCTCTATCACCATCTACATATATATCTACATCTATATATCTATATACATCTAAATACCTATATACATTTATATATACGTAATATTTGATAAAGAAATAAGCCATTATGGAATGTATTAATCTACCATCTTTAGAATTATTCAAGCCAAATTTAAAAAATTATCAAGGGTGGAATTGAAAGAAGACCTTGTGATGGTGAGTAGTTGGTAAGATAACTTTTAAAAAGATGACCATATGTCCCAGTTTTCCATGGAAGTTTTAGTTTTTGCCCATTGTTTTAGCAAAATTATTAATGGGACCCCATTCTACCTTTCACAAGTGTTCCATGTAATACAATAAAATATATAGCCACTGGACCTAAAAATTCCTTTCTAAATCAAGGGTCCATTTGTTCAGGTAAAGTTCAAATTTCATTCCTCATACGAAAAAGAAGTTAATATATACTCTAGCTTCCTTTCTGAGTTATTTTAGAAATAAAACTGATAATATAATTGAAGGGATTTTGAAAATATTACATATTTTATGAAATTGTGTTATATTGCATCATTAATTTTGGCTGGCAAATCATTTCATAAAAATCTTTTAACTTAGCAAAATTTAAATAGTCCCTGCAACTGCATGAGTTGCAAAATATGGATGAACCCTGGGTGGAAAGTTTGGGACCCTCTCCCTCAGCTAAGAATTCATATAAATATATATTATATACAATATAAATATATTATATATATATATAATTATTCATATGTGGCCAAGTAGCTCAATAGCACAAAGCAGGTATTAGAGGAGAAAGAAAAAATATATGGAGTGTGACAGAGGTGATATCCAATATATTCTCTGGATTATTCTTTTCAAACTCCCATTTAAGTATATTGAAGTTACCTAAACCAAAGGAAAATAGACCTAAGTTTAGTTTCATTTGCTTAGTAATTCTCACAGCTTTCATTGAGCTTCCTGGACGATTGGCAAGAGGATGGAAACACTAGGATAATTGGAAAAGAAACCATTCTAATCCAAAATGACCATTGTTTTTCATATTTGTCTTAGGTTGAATTATGTACCCCAGTTAAACATGTTCTTAATCTTAATCCCATTCCTTTGCATGTGAACCCATTGTAAATAAGACGTTTTGAAGATGTTATGTTTTGTTATTTGGTTTACTGAAGTCCTTTATAAGGAGAATTAAATTCAAACATAGAAGAGAGAAAGCAACAGAAAAAAATCCAAAGACAACAGAACTGGAGAGAAAGGAGAAGATATCACTATGTACACTGCCATGTGACTAGAAAAGCCGAGGACCAAGAATTGCTAGCAATCAGCCCCAAAATGTTACTGTCTTCAGGAAGAAAGCATCGCCTTGTTTATGGCTCAATTTTGGATTTCCCTTGTACTCAAAACCATGAAGCAGTAAATTCCTATTGTTTAATCCAATCCATTGCATATTATTTATTTTAGCAGCTTGGAAACTAAGACAATATTTTAAATGTTTCTCTATTTAAAATACAATGACTGGACAATATTATCTTAACCACACCCTCCTGGTTCAATTCTCTTACCTGTTAAAATTGTATATAAAGAATTAAGCACTTTTGTTGTTAATGTTTGTAGAAACAAGAGTGGCAAAAAAGAATAGTCAATGAAATTCTTGAGTCTATTCAAAACTAAACCAAAAAAATGGTTATGGGTGCAGTGAATCAATCTTCCACTGTAAATGAGATAACTATCTTTCTCGTTTTGTGTTAGGCAGTCTTGGTTTATGGCTGTTGTTCCAACATCCTGTCCCCCTACTGCCCTTTTTTCATTTACAAAAGCAAACTTATTTGGGATTAAGGTGACCAAATGGTATAATATTTCCTAATCAATTCATTGTAAAGATTGAAACAAAATAAAATGAAACATTTAACCAAGTTACAAAAATTTATATCATAAAAGATATTAGCTTAGTGTGGTTTTTTTAAAACTTGTTTTATTGGCACTATAGAGCCTCACTATATAAATTAATTGGTCCTTTGGAAGGAAGATGTCTATTTGTTTCCACCAAGAATAACATATCTTCCCCAAATAGTTTGGAAGTCCGTCTAGGAGTAGGATCCATGTCTAAACCTCGTTAGTATTTTCTCAGCATATTTACATTTTTAAAATATATTAAATATTAAATAAATTAATGAATATGAACAGTGAGTAAAAATTCTGTTAGAAATTTAGGAGTAAATCTCAAAAAAAAAATATGTCTCAGTTTCAGGAAAGTTGATACTTGTAATGCCCATAGTTTTAAATTACATTGCATCATAATTTAATATAAGGGTTATAACATTATTCTAGAAACATCTTCTGAAAGTCACATCTGAAATTGTTTATGCCTCCAAACAGACTAAATAACTGACATGATTCACCTTTCAGCTTTAGACTTTTTTGGTGGAAACATGTTTATAATAATAAAAACTGAGGTGATTGACCTGACCTGAGAGAAGTAGCTTCTTGTTAACAAAACACATATTAAATAGGAAATGAAAAATAAGCATATGGATATATGGCAATGTCAAATAATCATAAAATAACATGAGTAGTTTATAGACTGCTCTTCTTCTGAAAATATATGTTTAAAAAAAGAGAGTTATAAAAGAACATTTCAGAAGAAGTAATGCCTCTTAACCACTGGAATTGTTTAACAGAAGAGAAATACTAATTAAGATTTTGTTGGGGCTAAGTAATATTTACTGGAGTTGTACTAGATGAGTTTTAAAGCAACTCAGTCTCATTTCTTTTTTAATATCTCACATGGAACACAAAATTTCTCAGATTTAATCAGTCCTGTTTCCCTCTCCCTCTCCCCTATTAGAGAAGAAACACATTTGGTACTTCAGGACCTCAAGAGATTATTAATCTATAAAAATGTCCTTGCCCTCCTACAACCTCAGAGCCTATGACAATAATTTTGATGGCTGCCACAGAGTTGTATTGCTGTTAAAAACAGCAATAATAATGATGGAATTAAATCCTCTTTCCTTACGTATAAATGCAATACTTATTTCCATGCTGTTTGGTTAGGATCCATTCTTTTCTAGCAGTCATGGCTATGCATCATTCTTAAATGTATTGTAAATCTTCTAATAATTAATAATTTCTAGGGCTCAGTTCCTTAAAAAATGAATTTATATGAATTATGAATCACAAGTAACTGAATTCATTTTTTTCGTCTCCTCAGCTCAAAAGCAAAAAAGAAAAGTAGTGATTGTCAAATATGTAAATAATGAAAAAAAAATTTCTCTTTAAAATCTTTTGGTTGTTTAGGTTGGTTTTATTTTTTAATGGATTAATTACTCCAAACTGTTATTTGACTGCCATTTTCAAGATTTTATGTTTGTTTTTTTAGACATACTTAGGTGTTATAAATGTGAATTTCTTTTTACTGTGGAATTAGTATAGTTTATTTAGGAAAGAATAAAATTTTTAAAAAAACAATGAATATAAATGAATATAAAACCATACACAGCTATCATTATAATTTTGCAATATACTCATCTAAAGCATTTTTTTTTTACATTCATACTCATATAAGTCTCTCTCTCTCTCTCTCTGGTCTGTCTTCAAAATTAAAAGCTAGCTTCAGGCATTGTGGAAGTGACAAAATTTTGATTGCATGATTGAGCAATGAGCTTTAGTACAATAGAGGGTACCACATTAAAAAAAAAAAGACAAAAATGCTGAAAACTTACTAAGAATCTGTAATTTGATTTCTTTCTTACTCAATTTAACAATGGAGAAAGTTTCTGTGAGGAACAGCTAAAAAGCTTAATCGTTAAGTGAGTTCATAATATAAGACATACTATTTAGACTATGCTTGTGAGTCTTTGCTCTTGAAATTGAAACTTAGCCTAGTGTTGTGGGGTGTCTAAAAGTTGCCTCCTGGGGGCCTCCTTGTTGCTCAAATGTGGCCTCTCTCTAAGCCAAATTCAGCATATAAATGCATTGCCTTGTCCCCAGTGTGGGACATGACTCCCAGGGATGAGCCTCCCTGGCACCGACGGGGTTGCTACCAAGCACCACCTAGCAATGCAACTGGAAAAAGACCTAGAATAAAAGGGGGAAAAGGTAAAGACAAATGAGTTTATATGCCTAAGAGACTTCAAAGTGAGTTGGGAGGTCATCCCAGAGGTAATGCTTGTGCACATCTCAGCAGGATCTCTTAGACTGCCAAAACAGATACTAACCCAAATAGTGGGGCTCCTGAGGGTTCAGGAGACACCCAGGTCCTATGATTATGGCAGATAGCTGTGGAATTTGGTGCCTTACCAGTGGGCCCTACTTTAGAGTTTGTGCTCCTAAGAGTGACAGAGTTGGACTCAGTTATGCCTTCCTTACACATGGCTCATTTGTCCCTTCTATATTAACCTATACTTGGTGCTGGAGTTTGTAGGTGTACATCCAGGAGACTGGAATCTTTGGGCTGTTAATATGCCAGCTGGGCCCGGAGCCTCAGCAGAGTTGCAACACCTATTCTCCAATTCATTAGACTCACGCAGGACAACTAACAAGGAGGTAAGCATTGACAACCACAGTGCCAAAGAAATGAGAGCCTACAACTGCAAGCAAAAGAGTCTCATCCATCAGCTGTATGGGATTGAAGCTCCCTCTCAACTAGAGGTGGAGTGGACATCACCTTTCCAGAATCCTCAAGATTGGGGAATGAACTATGGACTAGAGTGGACTTACTGGTATTCTGCTATAAACATATTGTGATTCTAGCAATGGAAGAAATTACAACATTGATGTGGAGCCAGTGGCCAGGCTCTTGGGGCAGGGAGAGGGAAAAATAGTTGTAATACATGGGCTTTTTTGGGACTTGGGAATTGTCATGAATGACATTACAACAACAGATATAGGCCATTTTATATCATCCCATAAAATGCAGAACTGTGTGGGAGAGAGTGTAGACTACAAGGTGAACTATGGTGCATGCTCAGTGGCAATGTCCCATGCTCAGTGGCAATGAATGTGCCACACTAATAAAGGATGTTGTTTATGTGGGAGGATGTGGAGGTGTGGGGAGTGGGGCATATGGGAATCCTTATGTTTTTTGTGTAACAGTTATGTAATCTAAGTATCTTTTAAGAAATAAAAAAAAAATTTAAATAAAAGGTACATGAAACATTTGTGACTACATATCCAATTTCTCATTAATTTCATTTTTACAAATCAGGAAACTAAGACTAAACGTTTTAAATGACATTCCCAACGTTTATCAGATAATGTGTAAAACTTTAGAATTTCTATTTCTATTGCACCATTTGAAATCTGTGTGATAAAAGCGGAAGGAAGGAAGGGAGGGAAGGAAGGAAGGAGGGAGCGAGGGAGGAACCTGGCTCATGTCTTAGTTTGCTGGGGCTATAGTAACAAAGCACCAGAAATGTGTAGCTTAAAACAATAGCAATTTATTGTATCACAGTTTTGGAAGCTGTAAATACGAAGTTAAGGTATCCTTAGGGCCATGTTTTCTCTGAAGTCTGTGGGTTCAATCCTTGCCTCTGTCACACAGCCATCTTGTCTCTGTCTCCTACTGACTGTCCACATTTCCTGTCCTCATAAGGATTAGGGTGCAGTCTGATCCATCAGGGCCTCATCTTAATGAATTACATCTTCAAAGAGGCTATTTCCAAATAGGGTCACATTCATTGGATCAGAGATAAGGACTTGAAGATATCTTTTTTGGAGACACAATTCGATGCATGAGAGTTTATGACTTGAAGACTATAGGCTGTATAGCTCTGCAGTCATTTGAATAAGGAGAGTGCTTTCGTTGTAGTTTCAATATCTTTACCAAAAATGGAGTGAAGAATTCTTTTCTGGGGAGAAGGAGGAGGGCAACGGGATGCTGTTTCAAATAGCAGGTACAGAATTCTTAATAGCTCTATTAGCTTTTTCAATATAGGATTGATAGCCCTTTATTTGAAAAAATATTCTCACTCTTTTCTTGCTTATCCCCAAGTAGTGAATGTGTTTTAACTGGGTTTTCTCCTGTTAGAGCCCATTAAAACTGCTCTGTCAGTTATTCCTTAATTGAAACCTCATACCCCTTTCTTCCAGCATCTTGTGATTTAGGGATGGTTCAGAATGAAGAAAAATTCACCCTCCTGAAGAATTTAGCAGTAAGTGGATCTACTAACCAGAGACAATTTGCTAATATGGGGGCAATTTTCAGTTGTTTAACTTTCCTGTATTTTTTTTTTTTTTTTTTTTAAAGTTTGCCAGTCCCATATTAGGCTCACAACCAATCTCTTACACTAAACGGATCCAAGTATTTGTATTGGGAAACCAGAATGAGATGCCAGTTTTGGCAAATAGCATTCTAGGCTTCAACCAGATGCAGATGGTGAAGCCTACAGGAAGAGTCGGCTGCAGCAACTTTACAGAGGAAAGGAGGCGAAATGCAAGCCTGTGGCCTGAGGCGAGGCTGAGAGCAGCTTACAGGGAGCTGGGCAAGGTCTGGAAGCCCAAACTTGTAGAAAGGTCAGCGTGTTTCCCCAGTAGAACACGAGAAGAATGAACACAACTTAGCTTGGGGGCTTGCCTTACTTTACACGAAGAACGCAGTCGCAGAGGAAGAGAATTTAGCTCAGTTTTCTCAGAAAGAAACTTTTTAGATGAATGGAGTAAGAACTCATGGCTTCTAAGCAATTTCTTCTAAAACAAGGTCAGGCAGAAAGCTCAGGCTTCATCCAACAAGGAAAGGATATCCAGCAAGGAATTTCCTGAAATAGTGACAATAATGGAAACTTAAAACCCAGAAAGTTAGCTTAAATTTCATATACAAAAGGAGATCTAATGTAGACAGACTGCCAAGTACCACTAACAAGAAGGTATATTACAAAATAACACAGATTAGCAATATCTCCAGACTCTAGAAATGAGCCTGGGTTCTCACTGGGCCCTTAGGTGCTTTTCTGAAACAAAACTAGTCCTGATGATTATTTTATTGTTAATTGCAAATACTTAGAGTAAATATTAACCTTAAAAATAAATTATGGGATTTCATGTGAAGATATTAAAGACAATATAAGATTAACAGTTACTTGTACTAAATTGGTACAGAATATTTGATGCAGTCACAGCTATGTGGCTGGCTAAAATAATTATTTGCATCACTAACTTATATTAAATGAGAATAATGATAGCATACTGTTCAAAGGCAAGGGATGGTAAAAAATCATTTAATCTGTTGAAATCTGGTCCAACTCTGAAGTCAAAAGATCTGTAAAATGTTTCCAATTTTATATGCTATTTTTAAAGCATAACTTTGTTTGACATGTAGAAAACAATAAGTGAAGGCTAGAGACAGAAGCAAGCTTAAAAATTTCCAGCCATGCCCTTGTTTTACAGAGAAGGGAATGGCTATGCAGACAGGTAGGTGCCTCATCCAACATTACATTGCTACAAAGTGCCAGCTCTAGGACAGCCTCCTGCACGCATTGACTTTTTCCTATATTCTACATATACAGCTCGTTAAGTTAAAGGAACATGAGAGTGTGCAAATAATTTAAAAATATTTGGTCATTCTAACTGTGTACTTTTGGAATATGATTTCACTGATATATAATATAATATTATTAGAACCTTTGATCATCCTGAGATTGAGAAACAAAATTAATAAGTGATATCAAGCAAGGGTTAACAGACTTATTACTGCCAGTTTCAAGGCAATTTAAAAAATCAGCATGCTGATATTTATCTATACTTACTTTGATATATTCTTTCCTCATTCCTAGTGCTGGTCTTCCTCCTTTGTACCTATAGTCTTCCCAGGCCCTTATCTGTGAGCAGTTGGGTATCATGAGTATGACGGGTGGAATTTCCTGTGCAGCTGGGCAGTGGACAACTGTTGAGTGTTCCATTTACATAGAATAATTTTACCTTTGTCTAAGTATTATGGCAATTCTCTGGACCAAGAGCAGTACTTATTCTTGAGCAAAGCAAGCCTCCTTTTAATTTACAAAAAGATAATAACACCAACTCAGGACAGCAGGCATGTGGTCTAGGCTTTTGTTTTGGACCTTGGACTATCCTGGTGAGAGAAAACAGTCAGTGAAGCAGCTGAGGGGGAGGCAGAAGAAACCCATAGTAAATCGAATTCAGGGTAAGAGATTTCTATTGAAAATCCAAGTGGGGATAGTTGTGTACTAGGTGTATCTCGATCTCAAGGAATATTTGGATAAAAATGACAAATGTGGATGCCATTAGCCTAGAGATGATGAAGCATAATGAGATTGTTCAGAGGAGTGGGAAGGGTGAAAAGAAATAATGGCCCAGACCAGAACCCAGAGACACACATTTCAGAGATGGAGGAACAAAGGGGATCCTTAAAAATTGTCTAAAAATCTGATGTTTACAAAATCTCTTCCCTCCCATCAGCCACTGTTCACCTATTTTGTTGACTTACATTCAAGATTTTCAGTTTTGATATTCTGCAGAGCCAGCAGTGTATGTATGAAGAAAACATCAGTATAAAATTTAGATTGCACTAATTTTCAGAGATTAAAAATATATATATAAAGGTTTAAGACAACATCATTATCTCTGGGCTACCTAAAACGAATGAAAAATAAAAATGTACTTGTTTAGAACTGCAAATCTCTGAAATAGCATATAATATCTTATTGGGAAAGTAATAATATGTGACTTTGTAATAATGTTGGTGAATTAAACCCTGAGCATGTCTGGCCATATTAAGTCTGAGTACTTTAAATCTTATTCATTACCATCAAAGTTTATACAAAATGCACCCTATTAGAAAGCTTAAGAATCTTTGATTTATTTTAACTGGCTTAGAGATATTGGCTACCTGGAGTAAATTGAGGAAATGTATCTTGAAAAATAAACCAGTGGTATTTGGGTTATAAATAGTGCATACATGATTTATTTAGTAACAGGAAAGATTACTGATGTTTAGATATTTAAAAAAAGATTTAAAAATAATTTGTATACAAAGGTTTAGAGAAGCCAAATAAGAGGGAATGTTCTACCTTCACGGTTAGCTCTGGAAGCTCACAAAATAACAATTAAGAGAAAAGACTCTGGCTTCAGACAGAATGGCTCTGACACTCATTAAGTGACTTTAGGAGAGCTTTCTCAGCCTCAGTTTCCTCAGGTATAAATTTAATCTGCCTTAGAGATTTCTTGGAGAAATAAAATATGATAATGCATATAAAGTATTTGAGCACAGCCCTTAAATGTGTTTGCAGTGGTTATCAAGTTCTCACAAATACGAGCCTTATATACATAGATCATTAAATCCTTAAACTCTCTAACATCCGGGAAAGGATATTGACCCAATCCAATGGTTCTCATGTTCCCCTTGTTAAAATATTAAAATTAAGAACTATTATACAGCATTTAAAAGCAGTTGAAGGGACACTTCTAAATATTGTTCATTTTCTACTCATCTGATCATAGCTACTCCGTGTGGTAGCCATTATTATTGCTCCTGATTGTTAAATGGAGACCTGCACAGAGAGCCTTGGAAATCTGCCTAAGGATACACAGCTCTGTGCCCTGAAATCCTGACTCCAGAATCTGTGCTCCTAACCTGCTGCTAATGTTGTGGTGCTGTGGTCGTTAAAATGGACATCTTTTGTGGCTCTCTACAGAATGTGCTCTGTTGTTCACTCATTTTAAGTGAAGACTTATAGAAAGTTTAATTCCATACTTGAGTTCGTCTCTCTTACTAGCTAATATGCTCCCGTACTTTATGGTATTTAATCAATGCTCATCAGCTTACTTGACCTTCACTCAATTCAAGGGAAAATATTTGTCCATAAATCTGACTTTTAGTTTTACTCTAAAAACCACTTGAAACACTGAAAAAGAAGAGAAACAAGGCAAGGGAATAGGGGAGGAATGCTTACCTGAGGAAGCCCTCATAGTTTAAATGTCGTCTATGCCTCAAACAATGCAGAAGTCAAGAATTATAATTAACAAAAGAAAGCTGGTTGGCAGCTGGGATTCGTAGTAAAACTCAGAGTCAGGCCACAGCCTCACAGTGGGACAAATTATATAGAAAGGAGGAAGAATTATTTTTCACTATATAATTTCTTGCGTAGAGACCTTTCCTAAGAAATTTATGCACCGTCATACTTGTAGCAAGATGAAAAGTGTTCTCTTTCAGAATGAAAGCCAAAGAAAAGAATGAAAGCTAGAATAGCAACAATAAGCTCCGTTTTCTTAGAGTTTGTAAGAAAAGGAAGTGAAAGTGTTTCTGATGCTTTCATTAAGTGCAGTAAACTGTTTTAAGAAGAGGTTTATATTGAAACCATTTCAGCATACTTAAAGGAATAAAACTATTCTCAATTTCATTAAAACTTCAGTAGATGTAAATGTGTTCACATTCTTCAACTTTATATTCAGAATAGTTTCAGCAAGTATAACATTGATGTAGTTTACACCTGTTCAAGATATTTACATAAATAGCCAATTTTCATATAGTTTACTACCAAAATGTAAAAATAAAATCACTAGTTTTTATCTTAAGCATAATGCATACCTATTGTAAAACTTTACATGGCATTTAAACATGAAAAGATGGACGTTGGCTGCTTTCCTATCACCTATAAATATATTATTCACATAGTCACACACTATGCATTGTTTTAAACAAAGACACATTATTTGTCATTATAGGATCATATTATTCTAACATAGATGTAATAATATATATTTCAGGCTTAATAACTTCTCATAACAATCATGTAAGCACAATATTTGTGTCAAGCGATCTCATACTGAAGGACTTTTAAATTGCTTTCAAGTTTCCCCTATTAAATACAGGCTACAAATAAAATATTTGTAAATATATCTCATCACACTTTTTCAATTCCATCTTTAAGATACATCCTTAGAAAAGGAAATAGTACATTAAAGAGCATACATATTTAAACCTTTTAATGTATTTTCCAAATTTTCTTCCAGATATGTATGTTTGTATACATATATATATTATTTTCTCCCAATTATACTTTAAAATACCCCTTTTGAAATATCCTAATCAACATTGGAAATTGTAAAGAGGAAGCATATCTTTCCCATTCCATTAAAAACAATTTTCCATAAACATTTTGGACCTCTTGCTCATCCCCATATACCATGCCACTGAGAAGTGAGTTAACAATT
Source organism: Cabassous unicinctus (assembly GCA_029593785.1). Taxonomy (NCBI): domain Eukaryota; kingdom Metazoa; phylum Chordata; class Mammalia; order Cingulata; family Chlamyphoridae; genus Cabassous; species Cabassous unicinctus. The sequence continues at coordinate 63,295 of JAQZBX010002960.1, forward strand.
TGATGCTGGTTTGTCAAAAAATATTTCACTTGGATTTTGAATGAACTTATTCATTATTTTCAGATAATTTGGAGATAATTGTCAACTCTACATTACTAAATCTTCCTTGCTGTTGTTTTTATGTCTCAGTAGAGATTTATAAATTTCATTTTATTTAATCTGTACCTTCTTTACCTTGTTTATTTCTATTCTATTTGTTTATTATATATTATAAAACTATTAATTTTGAACACTTAGTGTGTAATCAATCACCTTATTAAATTGATTTTTCACTTTATGTTTTCTAATATTTATTCCTCCATTTTTTATTTTTAATTTTTTTTTAGTTTTAATGCCTAATATCACCTTAACAATTATAGCAATGAAATAGGGCATCCTTGCTCAACAGGTTCTTATTTCACTATGAAGTAGAATTCTGGTAGTGAGTTTGACATAAATGTATTTATAATAAGGAAAACCTATATATTCCTTATTTAATCCATTTATTAATAATTTGAAATTTATTGATATTTTTCCTAATATCAATCTTTATTTGATCAGGTTGTATCACATAGAACTGCTTGGCCTTCATAACATTTTATTTAAGATGTTTGCATGTATATTATGAGAATTGTTTTACACTAATTTGTGCTATACCTTTCATACCTTGATATTAAGTAAGAGTTAGCTTTATAAAAGAATTGGTGAGTATTCTTTTAGATTCTTGAGTAATTCAGATAGTATAAGAACCATCTGTTCTTGTGAAAAAGAAAATAACTTTTCCTTTTTTTTTTTTTTTTGAATTCTAGCTCTTGCTATAGTACCACCTTATTTTCAGTCAATTTTTATAATTTATAATTTCATGAAAAATAATCAATTTCCTCTGGTGTTCAAATGTATTATCATAAAGACTTTCAAATAATTATCTCTGCTTCTTCAATTTTCTTATTATATATAAGCCCCACCTGGCTTCTTAATTCATTTAATTTCCTTTATATTTTTATTCTCACTAGTAGTTTTTATTTTATAACATGACTTGCAGCTGTATTTATTTATCATTGTTACTCTTCTCTAATTTTATAATTGTTGATATTATATTGATTCTTGTGCTTTCTAAAGTTTTATTATTATTTTAATAAACTACCTAGTTGAATACATATTTACTTTTTTTGTTCTTTGGTCAGGTTCTTAAAGTCAGGATATTGTACACATTCCATGGTTTTTGTTTTGCAGGGTACTCAATTCTTATTATTTTCATTTTACATTTAAGTGTTTGGGATGTTTTAAATTTTTATTCTTAAAAATGCCATTTGGGACACATTTGTTATTTTCTTTAAAATAATGTGTTAATATTAACACATTAGCATCCATGAGTAAAGTCAGTGAGCTATTTTTGAGAACTTATCCAAAATCTGGGAATTGGGGGAGTTAAAAAGCCTAAGAGACTCCCAGCTTGGTTTGTTAGACAATCTAATAGACAAACATATACAATTCAATTTTCTAAGTGATTTTAGGATAAGTATGTACAGATTTCTGAAAGCACACACAGATAGGACTGGAAAAACTTTACCTGAGGAGTGTTAGGGAAAACTTTGAAGAAGTATTGACTGAGGTAAGTTTAAAAAATAAGCTAAACAAAAACAGAAGTGGATAGATGCCCAAATAGAAGGAATAAAATTCACAAAGCCTTGGGTGCATAATTCCAAATTATTCTTTACATCAAATGGCTAATCTACAGAAACATAAATATTTAAAAATGAAATTTTAAAAAGCAACTTTATTTTGAAATTTCCAATATTTCATGATAATAAAATAACAGTGAATATTTATTCAGTACTTCTATATGAAGCAGCATTCATACGTAAGTGCATTTACTATACAGAGTAAATCTTTAAGGTGAAAACAATTATTAGTCCATTTTAGAAATGATAGAAACAAAAGACAAAGAAATTAATTAACTTGCCCAAATTTATAGTTAGGAAGTGGCATTTTGACCTATGCACTTAAATATTTTATGCCATTTTCTCCTCAATCTGCACTTTCCTTACCTTCTCCTAAATATCACAAACCCATTCAAATATTAAAACCTGTAACAGAAAATGTATTTTCTTTCAAAACCCATACATGAAAGTATAAATGGAGACAGAAATTATCAATGATGTAAGTGAAAAATCTTATAAATTTTAATGCTTTATGCTACTTCAGTATAATTTACCTTATAAATTCCTAGTGCTTAGCAGGAATAGGAAGACACCCTTCACAGCCTGACCAACATGATTCTTTATAAAACCACTAAGCATTTGAGAAAATATGCAGAATGAATGATTTTTGTTAGAATTTTGGCTGGTTTTCACGTCTTGTCCACACTTGACAGGCAAGGGGAAGGTTTATAAATTTACAATTATCTTTATTTTTCTTATAAGGTCTTCTGCACAACTATTTCTAAGCTGTTACAGAAGGAAACACCTTTCAAATTAGATAATCCCGATCTGCAACTTCCAGAATGGTTGAATACAGACCTAAGCACATCCACTTCCCATACAGCAATGATAGAACTAGATAAAATGGTCATAAACAACAATTCAAGGGCTCTGGAAATTGACAAAAAGCGTAAAACAAATTGATAAGGTGTAATAAAGAAAATTTACTGAACCTCAGTATAAATTTTTGGAGTCTCTCATGGTAGATTAACACGAGGCTAAACACATGCATATTCCCCTTGGCACAGAAATTCTCCCAGGGCATGGCAGAACCTGAGGGCCAGCAGTCTTGATGCCAGAGCTGACTTTATTTGGAACAGACTGTGCAAACAATAGTGCTATCAGTAGCAAACAATCAGGGCAGGGGAGTCAGAAATTTTATAGGGAGATCCATAAAATAGGATAGTCAAAGGGGGCATTGATAGGCTCTCTGGTAATCTGGAAGGCAGTGTACATGCATAATGTTGTGTACACATTCAGTAGAGAGCTACTTTTCTTTGGGTGAATGTAAGGCCTTGTGGACAGAGAAAATAAAAACTAGGACAGGCATATAAAGTGGCTGAACTTTGAACATATTCTTCAAGCCATACACAGATACCTCAACAAAAGTTGGGAGTCTCCCTGGCAAAGATGTTTAAGCAAAGTCCCTGACAATCATTGGGGGAAATACCTGCTGTGGAAACTGAAGACAATGAGACAATAATTAAAACAGCACAGAATAAATGCTCATCAAAAAGAGAACCAGAGGAAACCAGAAGGAAGTGTGATGCGTAGTCAATGTGTTGAAAGGTAAAAACAGTCACCATGAATTCTATATTCAGCAAAGCTATCCTTGACAAATGAAAGCAAAAAATGGCTTCCATATAACAAACACTGAGGGAATTTGTTGACAAAAGGAACCAATCTGCTATACAAGAAAAATTAAAGAAATTCTTCAGGCTGAAAAGAGGTGACATCAGATGATAATTGAAATTCAAATGGGAATATAAAGACCACTGGTAAATATAATTATGTAGGTATCAATAAAAGATGACATAAATTTTCCTCCTTTCCTTCTTAACTAAAATATTAATTAACTTAATGCTTGCAGAAAACAACAATTAAAATGCATTTTGGAGCTTATAATATCCAAAGATATAACATATATGACAAAAATAGCACAAATGAGTGAAATATGGAGCTTTATTGAAGCAAGGAAATGGCACTGGATGATAACTCAAACCCACAGAAAAAAATAAAAAGAACCAGAATTGGGAAACATGGCAGTTAATATAAAATATTTTAAAAATAAAAATGTTAGTCTCCTTTCTTCTCTCAACCTCCTTAAAAGAGGTAAGATTATGGAAAGCAAAATAATACTGTATTACTGATTTTATTTTATTTCATATAGAACTGTAATATATATATATGCCAATAATAGCCCTAAAAAGAGGGAATAAATAGGGCTATATTAGAGAAAAAATTATGTGTTTTATTGGAATTAAGTTAATGTTAATCTGAAGTATGTTGTGATATATTGAAATGCAAATAGAAATCCCTAGAGCACTGCTAAGAAGATATATATATATATATATATATAATGTATGTGTGAGTATATGTATACATGTATACATACACATGCAAAATAATTAAAACAATACATTTGGGAATGTCTATTTAATATAAAGTAAGATGTTGAAAAAGGAAGAAATATATAATAAATAGTAAGCACATATATAATAAATAGTAAAATAGTAGACATAAATTCTATCATGGCAATAATAACATTAAATGTAGAAGGATTAAACCCTCAAATTTAAGGAGATTATCAGACTTATTAAAAAAGAAATCCAATTATATTCTGTTCACATATGAAACAGTTTCAGTTCAAATATACTAACATGTTGAAAGTAAAAGGGTAGAGAAAGATATAACATGCAAAGTGTAGCCATAAGAGACTTGTAGTGGCTATACAAATATCAAAGAAAAGAGATTTTAAGGCAAAAACAAAAAATTAATAGAGGCAAAGTGTAACCTTTTAAAATGATATAAATCATCAGGAAGTTATAACATTATAAACATATATGTACCGAACAATAGAGTCCCAAAATCATAAAGCAAAAACAACAGATAATAACCTTTAGTTAGTCTGACAAAGAAAAATGACTGAAGAAAAAAATTAGCAATATCAGGAGTGAAAGAAGAGACACGATCCTTAATCTTATAGAATTGAAAGGATTATAAAGGAATACTATGATCAACTTTATGTGAAAAAATAGACAACGTAGATAAAATAGACAAATTACTGAAACTGACTCAAGAAGAAATAGAAAATTTGGATAACTTATTGCAAAAGACCCAGAATAGCCAACACAGTCTTGAAAAAGAACAATGTTGGAGGATTTATACTCTTCAATTTAAAACTTACAGATA